>MVJL01000058.1:0-57807 GCA_002156465.1 Macrocentrus cingulum | reverse complement strand
CGTATCAAGAAAATCAAAATACATCGAATGGCATAAGTAGGTTCAATTTTCGTTCTATTCTCGGTCAGTTAGGGGTGTTCCACCCGCGTGGAATTTTTAATATTTATTAATTATGTCAGTAAATACTTGAAAATAATTGAAGCACCTATCAACACGCGTGGAATTTTGGGGTGTTCCACCCGCGTGGAATTTTTAATATTTATTAATTATGTCAGTAAATACTTGAAAATAATTGAAGCACCTATCAACACGCGTGGAATTTTTAATATTTTTAATTATGTCAGTAAATACTTGAAAATAATTGAAGCACCTATCAACACGCTATAGACAGTCAATTACGATCGCAGAATATTTTTATAACGATTTTAATTGATTTTGTATTTTTTAGGGGTGTTCTACCCGGCGTAGAATTGAATAATTTTTTAATTATGTGGATAAATTCTCAAAAACAATTGGAGGGCGTTCCTACACACTGTAGAAACACGAATCCGGTGGCAAATATTTTTTATAACGATTTTAATTAATTTTCTGTTTTCTAGGGGTGTTCTACCCGCGTGGAATTCTTATAATTTATTAATTATGCAGATAAATACTTGATAATGATTGGAGGACCTTTCCACACGCCATGGACAGTCAAATACAACGGAATATATTTTTACAACGATTTTAATTGATTTTCTATTTTCTAGGGGTGTTCTACCCGCGTGGAATTTTTATAATTAATTAATTATGCAGATAAATACTTGATAATGATTGGAGGACCTATCCACACCATGTGGTCAGTCGAATATGGTAGCTAAATTTTTTTATCGACTGATAGGAGAACCTCTTTACACGCTGTAGAACGACGAAAATGATGTCACAAACTTAATAATGATTTTAATTATTTTCCGGTTTTCTAGGGGACTTCCGCCGGTGTGGAATTGCTTTGCACCGTGAAAAACAGTCTCAAAACGCTTTATCACTGTTTTCCAACCCTAAATTTTTTTTGTATACTCTGAGTTTAAAGTATCACGTCTACATGTACTGTACTCTTCCTACACCGGAATGCTATCAAAGACAATGTTAACTAACATAAATATCGAATTTTTTTAAACTCTAGGATAACTTTAACTAGCGTTAGCACGTAACATCAACACTGATGTGATCATAGCGCCGAATTTATCCTCTACTGTGTACGACTTTGCATATTTTTAATCGTTGAATCCCCCGAATAGGGACTCCAGGACTTGACAGTGTCATGCCGTATCAGTCTAGTAATAAAAGAAATGCTCAACAATAAATGTATATCTCACTCACCAACGATGAATCTGCAACTCCCGGCGGGTACTGCTCCTGCTGCTGCTGTTGTTGCTTTTGGTGCTGCTAGCTTTGTTGTGATATCTTGTATTCAATGAGTCCGGGATCCTTCGAATCATGACCTTAATAATTGAAACAATTCCTTTCAGTTAGCGTTTTCTCACTTGCAACAGGTGAAATAAAATGCTACCGAATAATAACTATAACCTCAAAATATGCCTTCGAATCTTACCATTGTAATCTGATTTCCTCACATGTAAAGGGCGTACAACTCAAATCATGTGCCGTGGAATAATTGATTCAGGTCTTTCTATCAACATTAATCCTTCAAAACCATTTAATTTCGCGGATATTTTCATTTATCTGCTATGGATTTGCCGTCGTGCGTTCGTACGAGACAGAGAGAGACAAACTAATATCGATTTTACACAAAGATGGCGTCGATGAGCTGTTCTATAGTTGGAATTCAACTTTTGGCGGGCTTATTTTCAACTTTATTATTTTTTTTGTCTTAAAATTCGCCATATTCATTTATTGTAAATTCAATTGTCAATCCATATAAAGTAATAAACAACAAGGTGACTCAATATTTTCTCTTTTATTGTCTCAATGAAAGAACGATGAACTACGATCTATTCAAGTACACGGCATACATACACGGTATACCGTGGATCCGAATAGACACAGTCATATGTTTTTCCGATATATTTCGCTAACGCACGAGTGGCGCTATATTTCAATGGAATAATTTTCAGCGGTCATCTATCCAACTAATCAGCCAGTGTTAAATTTTAACGCTGCGTTTAAATAACTCATAAACTCACCATGAGTCCAGCCCATTGCAAAATAAATCCCTCCGCACGCATGACACTTACACAGTGGGAAACAAGCAATCACTCATATACATGCTCACACACCATGAAGTGCTAACTGATGCCTGTGTGAGCTCAGAGTTTCTCAACTTGGCTGGAGATGTCGCGTCAGTCGGTAGCGAAAATTTTACACGTAGTAGGTCGTCTGAAGTTTACATAGTCAGTGGAAATGAAAATTGGTACGTGGTTTGGAATATTTTCGAAGAATGTAATTTCGGAAGTTTTCAATCGCTAACCGGTGCGAAATACTAATGTTGCGATTTGGCTTGTAGGCAAGCGTGAATTTTGTGATAATGTGACACGAATGTAGGAACATTGTTTGTGACACATTGACAATTTCATCTGCTCACATCCCACGACGACGGTTATAGCCGAACGATTGTACTTGGTGATCGTGTAAGTTGTGTTTTTTTGTGGGATCTGTGTGAAAAACAATTGCTTTTTTCAATAATCGATGCAAAAATGAGATGTGGACGCTGGTAATAGTTATAACCTGCAGTAACAATCAAAGTGTACAACGTATAGAGAATAATCCTGCTTGAGACCAATGGAATTGTTCTGTTGAGAATTGCAATGAGTTTTTACGTATATGATTTACATACATCGAAATATATTCAACGAGTCATGGTGTATTTTTCGCCAAAATGGCGGCCGAGTAATATGGATGTAAATGAAATTTTATCTTGAGAATGTCAGACATGAACGGAATTTCTAAATAATTCTTTTTTTTTTTTGAGGAACATAGTGTAGTGAGTGTGGAGTGGAAATACGTTGCTGCAGAGGGGTCAGTGTCTCGGGAATGGCTGTCGATCGTGTGTGAGAAAAACTTGCAATTACTCGTAGCAACACCATATATTAAAGGTTGAATATGTCGTGATTTTTTTATATGAATCAAAGTGAGTAGAATCAGTGCAGTGCAGTGCAGCGAAATGAAGTGGTTACAGTGGCCCAAAAGGATTCCGAGATGGATTGCCACCTACGCTGATTGCTGATGTTCATCGTTCGGTGAGTGATTTATTTATCATTATGTTGCATAGAAATAAAAATTCTGCCAGTAATTACTCTGCAAACATATTAACTTAAAGGTGCTTGTAGGCACTTTATGAATTTGATTTTGCATCATCTCGTTTATTCCGCTGCATATAGTTATTAACATTTACTGAAGGGGTTTATTGGCGTAAGAAACAGCTTATCAATTATAATTTACTGCTCTTTCAAGCGAAAAAACACTGAAATAAGTTATTTGATAACACATTAACACTTGATTACTCTATTTGAAGCATTGTCAAATTTCTAAAAAATTTATTTTGTATAAAATCGACTGATTTTCACAATTCTAAACTCTGTTTGAAGTCATTCCAGAGTTTAAAATGTTGAAATACTCTGAAAACTAATCTTTGGTGTAAAAACCCTGATGAGAAGAAGTGTCGTGCAAAGTGTGATAAAAAAATTGATGATTTAGTGAAATATTGATCGGAGAGTAAGTAAATTACATTATTTTGAACTTTGAACCTATTTCAGAAGTGGAAATTTCAATTTAAGCTCTAAATGTGTTCTCTGAGTGTTAATTGTACAATAAATTTGGATTTTTGATTTATTTTGTCAGTTTGAAATTTTTTCAGAGTTTAACATTTCAATTTTCGGTTAAACAAACATATGTTTGTTGTTATATCTTCATTTCTTGTATTTCCAAGTCAAATCTTACCCTTTTCCCTTGTTGCTCGATGATAGAACATTTTTATGTTCTTTATCGACTAAGAACCCAAGTGTAGAGCTTTTGTTCTGAAAATCTATCGAATTATTTATATTTTTATTGCTGGTGCAAAATTTTTTAAATTGTTTACTATACTAGTCGTGCCATCTTTGAGGTTTTTTATAGCAGCAAAAAGTGATATACAACCAGTGCATACTCCCTGCATTATCTACCACAAGAACGAGGGGATGATTGTAAACAAACAGAGCATTAACCATGCCTGTTTCCTTTGGTGAGTCTTTTGAGGTATTTTCGCATATTTTATTATTTTTACGGCATTTATTGTGATTAAAAATCATTAATTTATAGATTAAATGTATAATTAATGTTTTTTTTGCAATCAAAACATATTTTTATGTTTTATTGAATATGTTTATAACCTCAGTTTTTTCAATGTTCTTATAATTTTTTCATTTATTACATCATAAATCGGTTTCACTTTGTATTTTCCCTTTTTTGTGGCCTAAATTGGTCTAAAATTAAATCTTTTATTTATTAATATTTTGGTGAATAATTAAAATACATGTTATCACGAAAGTGATTTTTATTTTTAAATAAAAATATGCGAAAATATGATTTATTAATCATAAAATTTACTAATTTAATATGTTTTATTAATTTAAATTATTTTTATTTTTCAGATGTTTTGGTATATTTAGTAATAGTAGCTATATTTTGGGGAACAACAAATCCATTTCTCAAAAAAGGTGCACATGGATTGGAAAATATCAAAGCATCATCATCTTTTCACAAATTTTTAAAACAAGTTATCTATCTTTTCACAAATTTCAAGGTATATAATTTAAAGTTAAATCAATATTCTATTAAACCATTAAATTGAATAGTCTGATGTATTTTCTAGTATCTTATTCCATTTTTCATTAATCAATGTGGGTCAGTGCTTTTTGTCTACATCCTTGGAAGTACAGATTTGTCCTTAGCCATTCCAGTTACAAATGGTTTAACGTTTGCATTTACTGCTGCAATGGGATGGTTTTTAGAGGAAGGAAAATCCAATGCAGGTATTTCTATTTTAATTCATTTAATTATACCTATTTGTTATTCTTATGATTTATTTATTTTTTTTGTTTCAGGCACTTATATTGGAACTGCATTAATTTTAATTGGCACAACATTTTGTTGCATTGATAAATTTTCAACTGCCTAATTGTCAATGAAATGCAAAAAAATACATATATATTTATTGTAAATAAAAAATAATACTTTATTCCTCGTGGCCCGCATCTAAATCAATAAACTGGAAAAAGTTGGCGCGAGAGTATAGCAGCAGTGCCATCGCAGCGACCGAACGTTTACGTCATGCGTATTTGAGGGCTCACAGTAACATAACGCGCGTTGCAGTGTCAAACGTGCCACAAAAAAAAAAGGGAGAAAAGAGAAAAAAAAACTAACGAGCAGTGTCCGCACGGTTGTGTGTCCTCAATAGGAAAATCTGCAGTGCACTAACGTGTGCCGCGGTTCTGTCACATGGATTGATGAAATTTGTGTCACCGCGCGTGGAAAATGATGGTAAATATATTTAAATTACTATAGAAAAAATAATATTAAAAATTTTTTAGTATAATTAAAATTTAAAGATTATTGTGTTCATAATTGTGCCAACAGGAAATATTCTTCTGACACATACAGTGTTTGCTGAAAAAAAAGAAACAAACGAATAAGAAAACTTTAATCAAGTTTTCTTCCTTCTTTCTTCAAATAATATATTTTACGAGTGAAGGTCGAGGCAGTATTATATAAAAAAAAATTGTAATAATGGGCGGTTACTACTTTCCAGTTTATATTTTTTTGTTGGCAATTATTCTCGGGATCTGTCCAGGTTTGCGTAAGTGCAATCAAAATTTTTTGCTACCTCATCGATCATCTCAAATTTCACTCGTAAATTTTTTTTTTTCCCACTTGGGACATACTTCTAGCTTCATGAAGAGAAAAAAAAAAATTTTTTTTTTCATTTAATCAACCGGAAGATCAATATTTAAAAGCATCACATTTTGCACGTGCTATCAGATGATAAAATCAACGGAAAATCGAGTATTTTTTAAAAATATATTTTGTCGATAAATCTAATTTATTATTTCCTTGTAATTTTCTAGATGCACACGAGGAGAATTGTACGGATTTTCAAGGTGGCACAGTGACACATGGAACACTATATGTGCCAGGACCTGCAGTTTGCAGTTTATGTGTTTGCTATCATTCAGAGCCAATGTGGTGTCAAGCAATATTCTGTATGCCACCTTATGTAAGTGATTATTTTTTTTCTTGGTCTTCATATCCAAATAATTCACAACAGATAAGTCTTCGTCCATTCAGTATTATATATATGTATATATATATTTATTTTACTAAAATAAAACATAATTTAATTTACAGAGATGTAAAAATTTTCGTGTTGGTGAGCGTTGCTGTGAATTTGAGTGTTTGGATCAAATTACACCAGCAGAACCTGCACTTCAACCAATTCATGGTGCTGGCTCAAGTTTAATTCAAGAACAATCTTACTCAAATACTGCATTTATCCTTGTTCTGAATTTTTTTTTTACATTCACATTAACTCAATGCTTTAAAAAATTATAATTAATCATATTTTATTTTTAAATTTATCTCGAAGAATTTTTTTAAAATCGGTTTTTCAATTTCTTATTCAATCTAATAGTTGGAAAAAAAAAAAATTATTATTCAATATTACATTTTTCAAACTCTCTTTCTCTCTCTTCCAATTATGCTTGGTTTTCTCCAACTTTGGCCTTATTGCAGTAGAAATTTTTAATCATTATAAAAAAAACGACCTAAGGTTCTTGAATATCAGCACGAGCCTGTTCAAAATGTATGGAACTTTTTGAATACAAAAAAATGCCTTGTCTTAAATGACAAACGTGATAATGTAAGTGGATAATGATGATGATATGTTAAAAAAAAAATCAATTGTGCTCACAAAATGGAGAAATATAGATTAGAATAATTTTTGCACTGCTAAGTAAGCTTAAGATTATTCTTTATTCTTATAAATAGTATCGTAAATGTCGGTACGACGTTGTTTAAATGTTGGAATTTGATTTCTTACTTCATCGACGATCGTTAGATCTAAAAGCGTATAGACAATGTTTTTTATTTATGAAATTTAGACGGTTGATTGATTGATATTTTACCTATATCAGTGACAACCATGTTTTCATTGGTTCCCAAATCGTGCATAACTTCGCCACGAGGATTCGTAAGTTGACTGTGACCCCAGGCCACGTAATCTGAGTCGTTATTGCGAGCTGGTGATACACAAATCACATAGCATTGATTATCATTGGCTCTGGCACGCTGTAAAAGCTCCCAATGCAGTGGACCAGTTGTCATGTTAAATGCCGCTGGGTAAATTAACATTTGACAGCCTAGAATTCGACATTTTCATGTGTTTATTATTAATTTTTATGTAATAATGTTTATGAAATTTTGCGCTTTTTTTTACCTCTGTTACGATAAAGTCGTGCCATTTCCTCAAAACGAATATCGTAACATATTCCGAGACCAATTTTACAATTTTTAAGTTGAAATGTTGATAGAGTATTTCCAGCAGAAAGTGTTTCACTCTCGAAAAATGATATTTTGCCTTTTATATCAATATCAAATAAATGCATCTGTAAAAGCATTTGTTTTATTAATAAATCTTGTAATGAAAAAAAAAAATTTTTTTTTTTCTTTTATGAGATTTTAGTGATGTGTTTTGAAAAATTACTTTTTTATGCTTGACAACCAGTTGACCTTTGTCATCCCAGACAGTACAAGTATTGTATAAAGCTTCATCATCAGCTTTTTCCGGAATTGATCCAGCTATTATGTAAACTTGATATTTTTTTGCGGCTTCAGATAATTTTATACTTGTTTCACCCGTTGGTATGGGTTCAGCGTACTTGGAAAAATATTCTGCGTCATAAAAAATTTTATTTAAACAATTAATTCAATTTTTAAATAATTAAAAACAAATTATTTCCATCTGAAAGTGAAAATTATTCTTATTTTTCTTAAAATTAGTCTTATTTTTTTAAATTAAATTTCCTCTGGAAAAAATCAAATACAATGATTATTTTAAAAAAAATAAATAAATTTTTTGAAATTTTGCAATGAGAATATCGAAATTTTGGTAATTTTGTGATAATTAAAAAAAAAAAAATTACAAACTTGTGCCATAGGGAGAGTTGAAACATTCAGGAAGAATAATCAGCTCTGCACCCTTTTCCTTAGCCTGTTCTACGTATTTGATAGCCCGTTCAATGTTATTTTGTTTGTTGCTATCAACAGCAAGTTGAACCAAAGCTAACCTAAGAGCTAGAAAAAAAAATGCGCAATATATGTTATTAAACGATTAATATCTATTTTTCTTCTATTTCTTAATTTACATGATAAAAATGATGATTAAAAAAGGTTGAAAGAAATTTTTAAATTAATATTAATGTGAAATGCTTACTGCTCATTTTTCGAATTCCTGATCGTAGTTGTGACAAACAATTTATGGAGTGCATGCTCAATCATATGATTACATAAAAGGAAACTTTTTAACACGTCTTTTATCCGATATCGCGTGATATGCTTTACCAAAAAATAATATATTGAATAATTTACTCTATACAATTTTAGATAATTGAATTTTCGAATTAATTCTTTATACTTTTTTTTTTATTAAATTTTATATCGTGACAATTTGTAATAAATATAGGTATTATAAATGTTTTATGATTAATGTGGTATTTATAAAAAAGTCATTGCAATATGACTCTTTCAGAGTCCTTGCAATATTCATATTGTAGGCGTAGAAATTGGAGCAAAAATTCAAATCGATATAGCGTTGTTATGTCAACTGAATTATTATCATATACGTATACACACTGTAACCCAAGAGTAATATCAATTTTTCACCTGTCAGTTGAAATAATTTTGTTGAATTACTGAGATATCTGCTTATTAATTACGAAAATATCGTGAAATATGGAAATTCCGTTGACGATGAAATCTCAAGAGAGTCGAAATAAGCACGCGGCACAAAAAAATGTAAGAAATATTTTTTTTTACTCGATAAAAATATTAAAGATAATATTAAATCTTTTTTTCTTTTACGTTTGTTTGTTTGTATAAAAGGACGAAAAACGATTACAGGAACGTCGAAGAAATCTTTTGTATTTGATCCAAGATTTTTTACGACAAGAGGGGTAATAATTATTTCAATATATTTCATTAGATTATTTTCGCGAGTTTACTTCGTCTAAAAATTGATTATTTATGTTTTAAAAGTTTGATAGAATCTTTGGAAATTTTGCAAAAGGAAGCACAACTCTCAAAGGACATAAAAATATGCGATAATATTGATTTGGAAACAATTCTTACACACTACTCAGATTATTATTGGACTAAATTTAATAAATTACCAAAATTTTGTAAAAAAATTGACAATTTTTCAACGTCAAATAGCACAGAAAATTTAGGGTAAGAGCTAGAAACAAAAAAAAAAAAAAACATTTTTTCCTTATAAAATTACTTAGTAATTTTCAAAATATTTCATAGAAATAAAAAAGACCGATTAAATAAGCCAAAGAAGAAATCTGAAGATAAAAAACAAGACAAAGAATCGACATTAGAGACAAATGAAATTTTTGAATTGTGTGTAACAAAAATTCCTAGTAAACCATATGATTTAAAATCAATTGAAAATTTATATAATATTGATTTAATTGAAAAAAAATTACGATCTATTAATGATCTGTATCCGGTGGGCTCTGAATTACGAGAAATTGCAGAAATTATGACAAAGGTATTGGATATTTAATTTAAAAATTAATTTTTGATTAAAATTTAAATGTAACTTTTAATGATGACAAAGGAAATCATTTCAACAAATTTAAATGTCCACTGGAGTGATATTCATGGTTTAGAAGATTGTAAAAAATTATTACACGAGACAATGATATATCCAATTAAATATCCTGAATTATTTAATGGAAAATTTGGCTCATGGCAGGGAATTCTTCTTTACGGACCACCTGGAACAGGTTAAATATTTCTAATAGCGTCTGAAAATTCAATTTAAATCCGTTGATTATGACTTACAGGAAAAACTATGCTCGCTCGAGCTGTTGCGACCGAGTGTAAATGGACTTTTTTCAACATAACAGCGAGTTCTCTGATCAGTAAATGGCGCGGCGAATCGGAAAAATATATTCGAGTGATTATACTACGCAAAAAATAATTTAACGCATCTTTTAATTACATTTTTTTTCGAATTTTCGCTTAGGTATTGTGTAGTTTAGCAATTCATCAAGCACCGTCGATTATATTTATCGATGAAATTGACTGGATAACGTCGGAAAATGCGGAATTAAGTGGAAAATTGTGTGAGCCAGCTCGACGATTTCGAGCTGAGCTTCTTTCCCAACTTGACGGGCTTGTTTCAATGGAAAATCACAGAGTTGTACTTTTAGCAGCCACAAATTCTCCTTGGTAAATAATTTCCATCTAAAAATAACTTTGGTTATATCATAGGATTTTTAGGAATTTGGATGCCGCACTATTGAGACGGCTTGATAAACATATTTTAGTGGACTTACCGGACGATCGGGTGCGTCGGGAAATTCTGGAAAATTATACTGAACCACATCTTCATACTCTGGATGAATTTAATCGAGTAATTTTGAATTCCGTGGATTATTCTGGATCGGATTTAAAGCAAGTATGCAAAGAAGCTTGGATGATGCAAGTGAGAAGATATATTGAAGCCAAAGAGATGGATAAAAATAATATTCATCCTCCAAAATTGATAAATTCAGTGTTATCCCTTCAGGCAGCATTGCAAATAATTTATCCAACAGCTCAAAATTTAGCAGACAAATATCACGAGTGGAAAAATAAAATGAAAAAAAAATCTCATTAAATTTTTTAAGTCTGATAAAATAAAAGTTTTTTTTTATTGGAAATATTTACGAAAATGAAAATAAAATAGTCACAATTTCTTTCAAATACGTGTGAATAAGAAAAAATTTCAAGATTTCTTCGATCTAAATTCATTTTTCTGCGATTGCTTAATTCCGTGATAGTAACCTGCAGTTAAAATTTATATTAGATGATTTTACACATAGAAATATATTTAGACAATGGATTTTTTAGTTGGATATATTTTACCTGTGTGAAATCCGCTGATATACCATGACATCAGCATACTCGACAGTGCGTCAGAATCGTTGTCTGGAAGTCTGAAATTGATAGAATAGTGAATTAACATTTTTCGAGGATTGAGATGAAATTTTACCTCGCCATAAGCTGCGGAGGGATAGGCGGAGCAGGTGGCATCATTCCAAATCCCATTGGATTGTGTGGAAAGCCTGAATTCATTGGATGCCTCTGTTGTCGCGGAATTTCCGATTCAAAATCCATTGTTTCCGCCTGTGCATGGTTTTCTTGAGATGTTTGAGAGTTGTTTGCGTTGGCACACGATGTTTTGAGGATATCGGCATCACGTTGTTGTAACTCTTGGCTGGGTAATCCCTCAGATTCGAGTAAAGATGAAATTCCCACTCGTTCTGTGTTGCCATATCCTTAAATATACCCAAATTAATTGTTTAACATATTTTTTTCTGGTCTAACTCGTGGAAATTCTAAATTTTCCACTGTTGCAAATCATGAAAATACAACAATCAGTAGTTACATGCTTCTACGGCAATTATTTTTCAATTACCTATGAATTTAACGAGACATTCTTCAGAATTATTGAACATTTTGCTGATTACTGCTTCATAAATTTTTCCATCCTCTGAATACACTGCACGACAGGGAGATCCCACTGTCCATTTCTAAATCAAAAGAGAAAGAAGTGTTGTTGATGAGATGCATTTGTTTAGTACCGATTTTTACGACTAATTTTTTTTTTAATTAATAGATTTACTCTGGATATGATTTTATCGCTCAGAGGTTGTTTAGCATTTGGGAATTTTACTCCTTTTGCTTGAGAACTATCCGTTGCCATGCTCAAACGTTTTGCTACCTCTTCTTTGGCGAGGTTAACCGCCTTGTCATAAGCTTTTATTAAAAGAGAGTCATCCCAAACATCGTCATGATCACTTGCACTGTCATTCTATAAATCAGACATTGAAGAATTACATTAATTCGGCAAGTTTTAATTATTATTTATAAAATATTTACCTGGTTTTGTCCGCGGATAAACAAAACATTAACATTGTCAGCCATTTTTCACCACAAATTTGACGTATTTTTAATTAAAATTGGTGTTACGTTTTTTTTTTATTTACGTCCGGTTAGATATTATAACAAAATCAAATTGATAACATTTTCGTTTTTTCAACTAGTAACCATGTAGATTTATTTGGACTGTTTATAAAATTATACAACTGTTTTTTTATTACGTTTACGGTCCGGTTTTCATGAAAATTTTACGGTCGCATTTTCATGAAGATATCCAGCGCGAAGTCAATCGATAAAGCAGTAACTCTGTAATGATGTGATTTCTAACCACATTCTCATTTCGGCTCGAATTTGCAGTTTGTTTATATGTTTTCGGTAATTTTATCCAATTTGTGACAGAAAAAAACCATTTGTCAGTACTCAATAATGATAAAAAAATGACTGTCTCGAAATTTTAAGCTCTGAATGCGTCATCATCCTTTCCCACGGTTGATCGACGTTATGATTATATTTTTCGGTCACACACAACAGACCGTTAAATTGATTTAATTCCGTGTGATAGTGAGAGTTTTAAATTACTGTAAGTGTGAATATTCAAGTAAATAATGGGTTTATTAACTGATGCGCGAGCTGGCAATATGAAAATCCTGAAATTCATCTCACAGTGGGAACGACCACTGTGTTTTTTCATGTACATCGCTGGAATTGTTTGGCTATTGCTACTTGCCCTGCCCACATTTAATGACAGTAAGTATCATCATTCAATTCCTATCTTTCCTGTACTAACTCAACTCTTTTTTTTAGATACCTACTTTTCGGAGAATGCCCTGTTGCCAGGATTGGTGACGAAGGAGAGTGATCTGGAGCATAGCGCACGGCAATATCATCAAGAGTTAGTGAGTGAAATGCAAAGATATCCCGAAGGAATGCCTTATTCATGGATTCTCGCCAAATTCAATCAACTCCACCTCGACGTTTACACCCACAATTTCACCCTAAATTACCCATTGCGCAGGCATCAGTTTGTCGGTCAAAATGTCTACGGAATTGTTCGGGCTCCCAGAGCCGCAAGTACAGAAGCACTAGTTCTGAGTGTTCCTTATCGTCCGGTAACGAGTGTCCACCCAACGACGGCTCCGGCGATAGCCTTGCTGCTGGCCTTTGCCAAGTTTTGCCGCCAGAAAAAATATTGGGCAAAGGACATAATTTTTCTCATCACCGAGCACGAGCAGCTGGGCATGCAGGCCTGGCTAGATGCCTATCACGGCGTTGTCAGCAGTCAAGAGGACGTGTTACTCTCTGGCGACTTGTCTGGACGCGCGGGATCCATTCAAGCTGCCATCAACCTGGAACTTCATGCCATGAAAATTTCTTACATCGATGTCAAGGTCGAGGGACTCAATGGCCAACTGCCCAACTTGGATTTATTTAATCTCGCGCAAAATATGATCAAAAAGGAGGAAATACGTCGATCATTTCAGCGACGATTTGACATTAATCACAAGGATAAATTGAAAAAATGGTGGTACAATTTTAATACCCTCATGTCGATGATTGTTACTCAATCTACGGGTATTCCCACTGGAAATCATGGCCTATTTCATCGGTAAGTTTTCGTAGGACAATATTAAAATCGATTGTGTTAAATTCAACAATTTTTTAGATACGGCATTGAGGCGATTACACTCGAAGGTTTTGAGAGCACGACTCGCGGAAATGCCGCAAATTTACAACAAGTTGGAAAAGTCGTTGAAAGTATCATTAGATCACTCAACAATCTTCTCGAACGTTTTCATCAGTCGTTTTTCTTCTATTTACTACCATCCACTGATCGATACATTTCTATTGGTTTGTATTATAGCAAATAATCGTGAGATAAGTCAGGATCATTGAGTTTTTATTGTTTCTAGGCTTGTATATGCCGTCTTTGGTGTTGATTATCGGCTGTTTATTTATTAAAGCCTTTTCAATGTGGCTTAAACTGCAAGATACGTCAACTAGTAAAGATAATAGTGAGACAAAACCTGTGAAAAAATCAAAATCTGAAGATTTTGAAGTAGGATATATTGCCTCGGAGATTTTGTGGTGTCATATTTTTGGTGTGGCTATAATGTCCGCACCAAAATTGTTCACATGGGTTGGAATTGAATATTTGGACGTTGGAACCGATGATTCTGTGTATTATGGATTTGCTATGATAACTGCAGTCACTCTTATGTGGTTTTTCGCTTATAAAAGGTGGGTAATCCGTGGAAAAAATGTTTTTTCTATGTTTAAAATACATTATATGTTGTTTCAGAACATCCAAATTTGATAATGTATCTCTTGTCTGTGTGGTGGTCCTCGTTGAGTTTGCCACTGCTCTGATGTGCATAGGAATGCACAATTTTTCGTTAGCACTGCTCGCAGGAATTATATATGTACCTGTAGTCCTTTTTATTAGTCCCAGACAAGCATCGGGATCAAAGTATCGATGTGTATTGCACTTTTTCTGGGCTCTGCTTCATCCATTTGTTGTTGCCTCGTTGGTAGTGGCTGTTTATACGTATATTAATTTTAGTGAAGAATCATTGGGTACAATTATTGTACGATCTATTGATGCAACTAAAAAATCATTTGTCTTCAGTATTGTAGACTCAATGATTTATGGTAATTGGTTATATAGCGTAACTCTCAGTGTTTTAATGCCCATTTGGCTCTTATTGTGCAACGTAATTGCAAGTCAGACTACTCGTACTTGAAGTAACAAAAGAAAAAAATCAGAAATCAAATAAAATTTCAACTTTTATTATTTAATCATATTTATTTAATGTGAAATAATATTCTGGAAATTTTTTTTTTACAACTTTTTTTGATCTCAGATCAGAATAAGGTATTTCGAAGCCGAACAAATGGATTAAATTTTTTTTTTAATTAATATCTTAGTCAGATATTTTTTTTTTTTTGATAAATTTCTCATGAATTAAAATTTTTTTTTCTGTTTGAATGTTTTAAAATCACTTGGTTTTAATAATTTTCTATGATTATAGATACAGTATGAATGTTAAATCATAAAATCTTTAATAACTGGTTCATTAAATCACTTTTTGATCGCGCATATTATGATTAAATTTAATTAGGTCATTGTTTGTCGATTAAGTCTAGAAAATAATTGACAAGCAAATATTACCTCGACAGGATTGACTAAAAATATGAATTTCCATCGGTAATATTTAAAATACGCGTGCAACGAACTGATAAGTCTTTCACGGACCTATTTCTCAAGTGCTTTGAAAAGGCAAGTAAATAATACGTCACATGGTAGAGTGTATCTTCACGATAACCTGTGGTATATTGGGCCTAGAGTTGACTTCATTCACACTGTAGCAACTAAAGAACGGAGCGCATTTAACGTGAAACAATCACCGGATTAAATGTTCATCAAGCGTTTTTTATTTTTTGTGTTGTGTGAAAAGAGGATTAATTTAAATTGTCCAACTGTTTATATAACGGATTAATCCCCGTACTCAGTTGTCGATGAGATCGACATGTAAATTGATATCGAGTGGTGCATATTATTTTGCAAGTTTCAAGGTACATTGCGGTCTACTTTCACATGCGTGAAGCCACACACCAGAGTGATTCGTGAGCTCGCAAAGCTCTTAGAGACAAGTTAAGAGGCGCACAGTGTTTCCAATCATCGAGTCAGATTTATCGAAGATAATTTCGCGATGGGAAAGCCGGAAAATGAAGATAGTTGCCGAGTACAATCATCAAAATTATCCGTTGACAGTGATTCTTCATTGAGATATGAAGAGTCTAATACGTTGGTATTTTATGTCAATGGTCGAGAGGTAAATTTTTTTATTGCATTATCATTATTATCACTTAAAATGTTGATTTTCTTCAGATAAAAGACTCTGATGTTGATCCTTCGTGGACTCTACTTCAATATCTCCGGAATAAATGTATTTATTTTTTTTTCTCATTATTGAAAATGGTGTTTGATTGTTGAATTAAATGGGTTTTTTGTTAATCTAGTGAGATTGACTGGTACAAAATTGGGATGTGCCGAGGGAGGATGTGGAGCCTGCACTGTTATGGTCTCCAGGATTGATAGAGCAACTAGACGTTTGGTGTATCCCTTTTCAAAGCCGGAAAAATTTTAAATATATTGTTAATATATTATATAATGGATCTAGAATGAGTTTTAGAACGTTTGGTCGGGATTAAAATTTTTTTTCTTTGGAAGTTAGTTTTTCAAGGGTCTTGGAAATCTTGCGGTTTTCGTGACCTTTTTTGGTTTTTTGGAGATAATTCAATAACTAAGCAAGATAGCAAAAAATATTATAAGAATTAATTTATTCAGGGTAAAATTTTCTACAAAAAACGTTAGATAAATTTTTTTTTATCTTTATTAGTTTTTGAGATATAATTAAATTTTTAAAATTATGATTTTTCAAAATATCTCGAAAACAAGATATGATATCAAAAAATTTTATTCTTTATTTTTTGTAGATAATTGAATTCCCGATCATTTCACTCTTATGATATTTTTCATTATCTCGCTTGGCTACCGTGATATCAGGGAAAAACCAAAAAAAATCACAGAAATCGCGAGATTTCCAAGGGGTTTATATACCCCTCTGAAAAATCATTTTCAATCAACATTTCGATGAATTATTGAGAAAAATTATATGGTTTCTTTTTTGCTTGTTTTTTTTTCGGAGAATTTTCCTAAGTTTTTATTACAGTCATCTAGCGGTAAATGCATGCCTCGCACCAATTTGTAGTATTCATGGGATGGCAGTAACGACGGTTGAGGGTCTTGGAAGTACACGAACAAAACTTCATCCCGTGCAGGAACGCATTGCAAAAGCTCATGGCTCTCAATGTGGTTTTTGTACGCCGGGAATTGTCATGTCCATGTATGCATTACTTCGTTCAAAACCCAAACCAACTATGCATGACATGGAAGTCGCGTTTCAGGGCATGGATTCTTTATTATTATTTTATATTAACAAGGTGTTCTTAATTAAAAAATTAAAAAATCAATTCCACGAAAGAAATATCGCGATTTTTGACGTTTTTTAATTAGGAACACCCTTTAAATAAAAAAAGTTGCTCTGAACTTTGACTAACTATAAACAATTTCAGGTAATTTATGTCGATGCACTGGATATCGGCCGATAATCGAGGGTTTCCGGACATTTACCGAAGAGTGGGAGCAATCGCAAGTTCTCGGTAAACTCTCTATGGACGAAGGATATAAAAACCAAGGAACAACTTGCGCAATGGGTGATGCATGCTGTAAAAGAGTATTTACCTCTGAACCAACGGAAATTTTTAATTCCAACGATTTTACACCGTACAATCCATCGCAAGAGCCGATTTTTCCACCGGAACTCAGTCTCTGCGATGCTTTGGACAAGCAATACCTAATAATTAAAGGAAAAGAAATCACCTGGTATCGGCCAATTCAACTAAAACAACTATTATTCCTAAAACAAGAGTATCCTCACGCAAAAATAATCGTGGGAAACACTGAGGTTGGTGTAGAAATGAAATTTCGTCACTTTGTCTATCCAATTTTAATTCAACCGATGCAAATAGAAGAAATGCGCGAGATTCGAGTTGTCAATAATGTTCTTCGTATTGGCGCAAGTGTGACACTGATGGAAATGGAGAATGCTATGCAAGAATACATCTCCAATCAGCCGGAATACAAAACAAGAATTTTTCTTGAAGCCATAAAAATGTTACACTGGTTTGCCGGCAAGCAAATACGAAATGTCGGAGCAATTGGTGGAAATATCATGACAGGAAGTCCCATTTCCGACATGGTACCTGTACTGATGGCTGCTGGAACGCAATTAAATTTGTGCAGCCTTAAAAATGGCCACCGACAAGTGCCCCTGGATCACACATTCTTCACGGGCTACCGGCGAAATGTCGTGGCTGCCGATGAAGTCCTGATCTCACTGGATTTGTCATTTACCACCGAGTCGCAGTACTTTGTCGCTTACAAGCAAGCCAAACGCCGAGATGACGATATTGCCATTGTAAATATGGCATTTAATGTGACATTTCAACCGGGAACAAGTGTAATTGCCATGGCTAAATTGGCCTACGGTGGAATGGCTCCAACAACAAAATTGGCAGTTGAAACTTGCAGCGATATGATTGGAAAAAAATGGGATACAGAGATGCTCGAGTTGATTTATCAATCACTCATTGCTGAATTTCCTCTGCCAGACAATGTACCCGGTGGAATGGTGCATTACAGGCGCTCCCTCACGCTCAGTTTATTTTTCAAGGGATTTATTCACATTCTCAAGCAACTTCAGCAGACTTTACCCGACATTTCACCAATTCCCGATGAACTACAATCAGTTTCCGACACGTTTCAATATAAACCACCAAAGAGCTCGCAATATTTTCAAGTTGTGGCGAAAAATCAGGATGATAGGGACTTAATTGGACGGCCAATTGTTCACTCGAGTGCATTTAAGCAGGTGACGGGTGAAGCAATTTATTGCGATGACATTCCACGCATGGAAGGAGAGCTCTACATGGCTCTGGTTATTTCTACCAAGGCTCACGCCAATATTCTGCGTATTGATGCACGAAAAGCCCTGGCAATTGAGGGAGTAGTTGCGTTCTACAGCGCTCAAGACATCCCGGAGCATGATCGATGGGTTGGACCGGTGTTTCACGATGAGGAGGTGTTTGTCTCGAAAAAAGTGAGCAGTCAGGGTCAGAGCTTGGGCGCGGTGATTGCAGTGGACCAGGAAACGGCTCAGAGAGCTGCGCGACTCGTGCAGATTGAGTATGAGGAGCTTGAGCCAATAATTGTCAGCACTGAAGATGCGATTAGAGAGAAATCCTTCATGAGAACCACGCCAAAGAGCATTAAAAATGGGGATATTGACGAGGCATTTGCCGGCGCTGATCATATTCTTGAGGGAGAAGTTAAAATGGGCGGTCAGGAGCACTTTTATCTAGAAACTCACGCTGCTCTCGCTGTTCCGAAGGAAATCGATGAGATTGAGCTCTACTGTTCCACCCAGCATCCGTCGGAAATTCAAAAATTGGTCGCTCATGTCCTTAACATCTCTATTAATCATGTTAACGTTCGTGTGAAACGTATGGGCGGTGGTTTTGGCGGCAAAGAATCGCGGGGAATGCTCGTAGCTCTGCCAGCAGCCTTTGCAGCCTACAAATTACGTCGGCCAGTTCGATGCATGCTTGATCGCGATGAAGATATGATGATTAGCGGAGTTCGCCATCCCTTTTTGTACAAGTACAAGGTCGGTTTTACCAAGGAAGGATTGATTAAGGGCGCACTTATTGATATTTACAATAATGGCGGCTATTCTGTGGATCTCTCGATATCCGTGTTGGAACGAGCAATGTATCACTGCGAAAATGCTTACAAATTTCCGGTTACACATGTCACTGGATATGCTTGCTTGACGAATTTACCGTCAAACACGGCATTCCGTGGATTTGGTGGACCTCAAGGGATGTTTGTTGCGGAAAATATTATCTGGGATATTGCAAATTTTCTTGATTTATCACCGACAAAAGTATCTGAGCTTAATTTGTATAAAGAGGGCGATACAACGCACTATAAACAGCCATTAATTCGATGTACACTAGATCGATGTTGGAGGCAATGCATTGAATCATCAAATTATGAGGAGCGTGTTGGGTTAATAGACAAATTTAATAATGAAAATCGATATAGAAAGAGGGGAATTGCTGTAATACCAACAAAATTTGGTATTGCCTTTACGGCACTGTTTCTCAATCAGGCCGGAGCGCTTGTTCACGTTTACACTGATGGTTCAGTGCTTATGAGTCATGGTGGCACAGAAATGGGACAGGGATTGCACACGAAAATGATCCAAGTGGCCAGTCGAATATTGTCATGTAATCCGGAAAAAATTCATATTTCTGAGACAGCCACGGATAAAGTTCCTAATACATCGGCTACGGCTGCCAGTGCTGGGTCTGATCTCAATGGAATGGCGGTTATTAATGCGTGTAATAAAATTATGGCTCGAATTAAACATATTGTTGATGCCAATCCAACTGGCACTTGGGAAGAGTGGATTTCCACGGCTTATTTCGAGAGAATCAGTTTGTCGGCTACTGGATTTTATCGAACTCCAGATATTGGATACTCTTTTGACACTAATACAGGAGTGCCATTTAATTATTATACTTATGGAGTGGCTTGCAGCGAGGTTGAAGTTGATTGTTTGACCGGTGATCATCAAGTTTTACGCACAGATATCGTCATGGATTTGGGCAACAGTTTGAATCCGGCTATTGATATTGGTCAGGTTGAGGGTGGTTTTATTCAAGGCCTCGGTTTGTTTACCCTAGAAGAACTTATTTATTCACCGACTGGTACTCTGTTTAGTCGAGGTCCTGGAGCTTATAAAATTCCTGGGTTTACAGATATACCACAGGAATTTAATGTTTCATTGTTGAAAGATGCAGCTAATCCACGAGCTGTATTTTCATCCAAGGCTGTCGGTGAACCACCACTGTTTCTTGCCTCATCTGCATTTTTTGCTATTAAAAATGCCATTCAAGCTGCACGCAAGGATATGAATATTTCCAACTGCTTTAGATTTGATTCTCCGGCAACTGCTGCGCGCATTCGCATGGCATGCGTCGACGAGTTTACAACTAAGGTAATAATTTATTTATTTAGGCTTTTATTTTTACTGATAAAAATTTCTGCGTTGTTTTTTTTTTCTTTGTGCAGTTCCCTACAGCTGATGTCACGAAAGCTTGGAACAAGGTGCCCTGAATTGAATAATGCTGTTTTGCCTTATCATAAAATTATTTACAAGTTTATACATATATTTGTATTATAATAACAGAGATGAACAATATTATACATTACTTATACCGGATTTCTCGACAGTTTCTAAAAGGGTGATTAAATTAGTTTCAAATAATTCACAACGGATAGGCATCTCCAGTGAATAAAATGGATTTTTTAGTGCATAATCCGCATACAATTCGTAGACCTTTTTCGTTAGAATTTCCATACCTGCCTGTGAGGGTTCTGCCACTATCATAAACTTTACTCCTGTTAGAGTTTGAAAACAGTAGAGTCGGAATGTGTCAGCTTCGAGGACTTCAATTCCGGAACTTCGTGGTTCCGGACTCAGTTGACTCGCGATTGCAAATAGTGGGTAGAACATTGAGGCAAGGAATATTTTTTCATTTGTCGTCATTTTTGGACGACTGAATTTGAGAGTTACTGGAAAATTTTGCGGCTCTTCCAGCAGCTCAAAAACGTCCCTCCCGTCCTCGAGTTCTCGTCCCGACACTGGGCTGCTGTTCACCGATGTCAAAACGTGCCCAACTGTTTGAAAATCCGATTTATGAGCTGATTTAAGCGAGGAAATTTTTTTTTTCAAACACTCACCATTGATTCCATCGCGTTGTCCAAATGACACGACAATTTTCTTGTTTTCATATGTTAGTTTGATGTCCAAGGGATATGAAAATACTCGTTCATTCTCGATCTTTGGCACATTGTGGTCATGATTAAAAATTAAACCACCGGATTTTGACACGATGTAAACACCGTATATCACCATTTTTATGATTTTGAGGTTGTAATGCTTGAGGAGGTCGATTTATTTATTTACCTTTTTTTTATAAGGCTCGAGAGGTGCTGCCACCACCTGCCGGGTGGTCGTTCCGGTAAACGACCGCTGTCAGTGCGCAGGATCAATACTGACCACACACATACACACGCGGCTTCTTTTTTTCTCTTGCGCTTTGTTAAATAAAAAAATCTTCAAAACTACTGGAGATAGGAATTTTTATCAAGAGACCTTTTTTGTATAGAATTTTATTATCTACAAAAAAGGTTATTAACAATATTTATCTAACTTGCATACTTATCAAGATATAAGCAAGTTAAATGTTTGCAATTTTTCGATCCTTTGTAGATACACGAAATATTCTTATAAAATTTATTAATTATTGTAGGGTGTTTAAAAATTGCAAAATAAATTACAGAGCAATTGGATTATGTTTTTTGATCTTTTTAATTTTTAAAAAAATTTTTAAAAATAAAATGTATCACGGGGAGTGGGGGTATAAAGTGGCGCAAACGCGCGTGCGTGCGATACAGTTTGATACAGTTGGATTTGGTTAGTTTTGTGTATATACACACGTGATTTATGTGTCAATAATTGTAAATAATATTGAAAATAATGAGTGAAAATACTAAAAATAGTTCTGACAATGTTCTTGAATCATCAAAGAATGCAGTTTTTGTAAAAAGTTTAAATTTACCATCCGAAACACCTCAAGTTCAAGGTAAGACTTAATTTTTGAGGTTATAAATATTTAAATCATTGATTATTTTTTGATTAAAACCATATAATTTTCAGGCTATAATTGGAATAATGGAATAGATTATCATGAACTCTTTAAAACATATAAATATTCTGGGTTTCAAGCGACAAATTTTGGTTTGGCAGTTGAAGAAATTGAGAAAATGATTGAAGCAAGGAAAGTTTCACTGACAGACGAGCAAAAAGATAAATTTGAGGAAGATGAATTTATAAAAAGAACGAGTTCCTGTACAATATTTTTAGGATATACGTCGAATATGGCATCCTGCGGTATTCGAGAATCCATACGATTTCTAGTTGAGCATAAAATGGTTGATTGCATTGTCACCACAGCCGGAGGAGTTGAAGAGGATTTAATCAAATGTTTGGCACCAACTTATGTTGGTAGTTTCGAGATGAATGGAAGTGATCTTCGAGATCGCGGAATTAATCGAATCGGCAATCTTCTAGTTCCCAATAACAATTACTGTCTGTTTGAGGACTGGCTCATGCCAAAATTAGACGCAATGCTCGAGGAACAAAAGCAGAAGGTATTCAAAACTTTTTCCACCCTGAAAACAATAAAATACTCAATAGTTAATTTCTACACTAGGGAACCCTGTGGACACCTTCGAAAATTATTGCTCGACTTGGAGAGGAGATAAATGACGAGAAATCAATTTATTACTGGGCTGCAAAAAATAAAATTCCAGTTTTTAGTCCAGCCCTGACTGACGGTAGTCTCGGGGACATGATGTACTTTCATTCCTTCAGAAATCCTGGATTAGTCGTTGATATTCTGTCAGGTAAGACTGTAAAATATCGTTTTTTTCCTCCCTTGATATATCCAACCAACTGATTGTATCGATTAATTACAGATCTCCGGCGTTTAAATACAATGTCTGTGAAGGCAATAAATACAGGCATGATTATCATCGGCGGTGGTGTAATAAAACATCATATTTGTAATGCAAATTTAATGGTAAGTAGGTTAATAGAAAGAAAGAAAAAACAAGGAGGAAAAAGGGCTTTTAAAATTCAACACATAATTTTCAGTAGTAAAATCTTGTTTTATTTACAGAGAAATGGTGCTAATTTTGCTGTATTTTTAAATACATCCTCGGAATATGATGGAAGTGACAGTGGAGCACGTCCAGATGAGGCAATATCGTGGGGGAAAATTCGTAAAAATGCCGCACCTGTTAAGGTAATTACAAATAATTATTATATATTTATAATCGACAATTAAATGTAAATTTTATACCCTTAGATATACGCCGAGGCATCATTAATATTTCCTTTGCTCATTGGTGAAACATTTGCTCGACATTTTCACTCAAAAAAATTAAATATGAAATAAATTCAATGTGTGAAAAAAAAATTGCCGAATAATTCCGATGAATTTGGTAGGTTATTTTCCGCAACAAATCCTTTTTATATACTTGAATATATTTTTAAATTGGATATTTTCTACAGCCTTATCGTTTTGTGACATGGCAGAGAGAATAAAAATTAACTCTTTTGCACACACACACACACACACATACAAACGTGCATCATCCCCCGCGCTTGCGTTCTACAGCAAGTGCCAGCAGGGTGATATTCCAGCAGGGTTGCATGGGGTTGATCATCGGTGGGGGAATTGTCGTTTGTCAGTTGTAACTCGTAAGCCCGCGCACGCGGACGGGCGTGTGATTCCAACCCCCACCCTGTTGTGAAGGCCACAATTATATTTATTATTTTTCTTTTTTCATCCCATTTAATACACGCTATTGTGTGGCAGTGGCGTTTGACACGTTACTCGCGATTGAGCAAATCAGGCAGTGATTGATTCCACTGTCGGCATGAGCCATGATGGACGTGGAGGAGACAAACACGGCCTCCACCGCGAGCTCCTCGCCAAGACCGTCCAGTCCCGCTGCAGACTCGACTTTTATCACGTAATTATTTTTTTCCACCATGCCATAACATCGGTGGTTAATTCAAAATTATCAAATTCGCGTGGTGAAAAAATCATCCGAATTTTTTTTCAAGTTGGAAATTTTCTAAATTTTTTTTTATGTGGAATTTAATACGAATACTTTTTGACGTTTTAAATACACATATACAAACATTCATTTAAATAATCTTTTAGTCGGTGTTGTTAAATATTAAGTGACTCGCTAAGTGCAAGTGGTTGTTAAAAGTTTTTCTTTCTTTCCATTACTCTGATTAAAAATTTACTTTTACGTCAACATTTTAGTATAGTGTTTTTGTCTTTCTTTTTTATCTCTGTGACAGTCAGGCATTTACATTTGTCAGTGAATAATTGCTTTATTAAATTTTTTTGTCTGTAATCTCAAGTAGAAAATTCATGCTTGATCAGACACTGTGAGATTACGTTTTTTTTTTTTTTCACGGATCAATATTTTAAATGACATCCGGATTTAAAATTTTAAATGTCACTGGTTCTTGTGATATTTTTTGTAGTACTTTTTTTGCTGGTGTTGCGAATTTATGTGTTTGGTATAGATGAGGAAAAAAATGTTATTGATGAGTATTTTAAAAGCGACCCAGTGGCTTTTCTTGTCTTACACATTAGAGATTCATTGTTTGGCGAGAGGTTGGTCGTCGTGATCTTCTCGCGAGCACCAATTATTAATCGATGCCAGTGATGAGAATAGAGCGGATGAATGCTGAGCGACTCTTTGTCGATCTTCTTCCACAACGTTGTACACTCGACGTTAAACCGAAATAGGATATCTATTCATAGTCGTCACGAATCAGCTACTCGATACGGTAACATATGCATGCAGTGCGAGAGTAGTTAAACACGAGGACAAGAGAATGAGGGAGGCAAATCGATCCGTGCATTGAGATGCAGCTTATCAGGCTCTTGTTTGTACACACTGAAAAAAAGCACTATTCCATGAGACAAATCTATAATTAATTAAAAAAAAAACTTTTTTTTTTCATCACCACTAATTTTTTATTTTTATCGATTTTTTTTAAAAAATTAATCATCTTTTTTTATGGAATTTAAAACCAAAATTTCATGCATTTTATGACTGATTTTGAGGTATATAAAATTTGAAGAGCTCTTCTGCATTTTTTCCCAATACGTTAATTATCGTTAATTTGTATTGGTGTTGCAGGTCATGAATTTTACCGTCCCTTATTGTCCTCCAATTATTCCAGTGTATTTGAGCATGATTATTGAACATTGATCGTCGTTGAAATATAATTTTGGAATATCAAGAAAGGCTTGACCTACTTTTTATTTCCGCATTATCTCGAAATAAAAATTCTATACTGGAAACTGTGATAGGAATAAAAAATCAGCACCGACAGGATAAAATTTATTATGAAAATGCATTTATCTGTAAAAAAAAAAAAAACTAAAAAGAAGAAAAAAACGAGGGTTCTTTCGACAAATATTTGTCGAGGGTTTCTCTGGTGACATCACACACACACACACACACATACACACACACACACACACACACCCACACACACACACCCACACACACATACGTACATATTTTCCCTTGCGGCTGATTCATCACACGTCAAAAAATATAAATGCAATCCTCCTTCATGATAGGAGGATAACTCACGAATTTCTATCAGCCAACACCACGATTCCATCGCCCTTAATCTCGTGCACGATGAAAGGCAAAAAAAAAGGCTTCATTGGAAAGTAGGTCAGGTTTCTTTTATCATCACAAGATCTCCCTCCAGCCCTCAGTTGTGCGTTGGAGGAAAAAAAGCAAAAGAAAATTAGAAAAAAAAATAATTGGAACGTGTGATTTAAAAAATATAAATATGTGTTTGATAATAGTAATTTTCCTGATTTTCTTCGTGCTAATAAATGTCTTAATTTCCAGAGTGAAGAGGGAGCCAAGCACGGAGGAACCAAGCAGCCCTCTGGAGGCTAATAGTCCTGGATCCATCCTGCGCAACAGCGGTAAGAGCTTTAGTAACCTCTAGATTGATGATTAACGCATAGAAAATAACGGGGCGTGGATTAATAACAGACTTGAGCTTTACCTACGCATTTGGGGGAGGATAAAATTGATGGTTGTGATGCCGACACAACTGAGAACCTCTGGATACATGCGGGAGTAGGATGAAACTCGCGTATCCCAGCTGTAGCGTGAGCAAGTGGAAGCCCTCTCTCTTTGCGATCGATTCAAAAGCGCCCCACCCTATTATGTTTTCTTCTTACCGAGAGAGAGAGAGCATTTTGCTACTATACAGCCTCTGCTCTGCTGTGTGTCTGTGCACACAGGCTATATAAGAACCCCAACGAAACAGACAGCCTGAAACTGGCGCTCAGCATTGTCTTGCCTTTGGTAATTGAATTCATTTTTCTCCCCCACCAACGTGATGGGCGATACGAGGAGCACGCGACGATCTGTGTCAAGGTACACTCGGTGTGGGCTGGCTCCTCGCGCACATACACACACCCCCTGCTGCTGCTGCTCTGTCAAGGAGTGATGAGCACTAAAAAATACCACAACAAATAATTGATAATTCGTGAAAGGCCTGAATGTAATTCACTTGATTGCTCATATACCGTAATGTAAGTATAGATGATGCGAAAGCCAGAGAGTATATATGCATGCGCATGGATATGTAACCGGTTTCCCAGGTTCATTACTCTGACTCGGGCGCATCTCCTTTCCCGACATGAGCGCATCTGTACGTGGAACTTCATCCCCATGTGAATCAGTCTTGGAAAAAAAAATTCTATTGGTTAATTATGGCCATTTTCATGCTCTTGGAGCTTTTTGATTTATATCGTCTCGCTAATGCCAATATTTTTTCTTATTAATCTTTCAATAATTCAATGAATAAGTTAGATAGCGAATAATGTTAAGAGAATTAAATGATAGAAAATTTAATTCTCTATCAAAAATATAGAATAAATTTTTATTCTAATTTTGCCTTGTTTAGTTGGATATCTTTTGTTATTTTTATTATTTATTGAGTTATCGCGAAAAAACTAACAAAAAAAATCCGAAAAAATGGATTTACCTTTTGAAAATTTTGGTAAACAAATAGAAAAATTTTTTTTTTCTCTACTAAACGTTTTAAAACTTATTTTAGATGAATAAAACGTAATTAATAGTCAATAGTTGTAGACTTTTTGGCATTATTTTGGCACTAGTGACTCGATTGTATCAACATCTTGATAATTTACATTTTGAGGATGCTAGTATATATTGTAATGCAGATTGAATTGAATATAATCTGGGTGGACATTGGAAATGATGGTGGAGATTGGTATTGGGCAAAAAAAAAAATGTCCTAGACCTGGCGGCATATACAAATTCTGTTTTAGCATCGGGATAAAGCGTTGGTTCGGGCCTGCTCGGCACTTCTCGGTCAATGAACTATCGTCGCTGGTGAACCCAGTTGGTCCACTCGCTTTCCCCTTCCCGCAGTACCCCTTTTATCGCTCTCCTCCCAACCCGTTGTGTGCCACTCTGTCCCTCGCCTCACCTTTGCCCATGTCATCGCAGCCTTTCGCTCATCCTCGTGGCTTGCTCACTCGCTCCTACCTCGTCATTTTCTCCCTCGCGTGTATATTGCTGGTGGTGCTGGTGCTGGTGCTCTCCCCCCACGCTCCGGCCGCTTGCAATGCCGTAACATGCCGAGTTTTACTTACCTCACAGGTAAGCTGAGCTCGCGCAACTCGCTGAGAATAACGAGAGACGAGAGACACACACTCTGAGCGCGATCGCGCACTAGCTCCAAACCGGCGAGTGAGCATCAGTTGACTTGTGTGTTGCCAACAACACGTGATTTTTCCATCGGCATGTGCGTGTTTATATTCTATTCTCTCTCATACTCTTATGATTATTGTCTAAAAAACAAGAGAAAAATTATGAAATAGAAAAACTAAATCTTTCTCTTTTTTTCTGTTCTTCATGTTTTGTTGATGTAAAAAAAAATTTTTTTCTCGTGCAAACATGATTGTGTGGACACGTGTTGGCTTGCCCATGTATAGATAGAGAAAGAGCAAAAGCAGGCAAATATATATTGATACATGAATGTACAAATGCACAGAGAGGAGCAAGAGGCGATGAGTAAGACACTGAGAACTGGTTGGACTGGCCAGCACGGTGAGGAAGGAGTAATTTTTGGCCAACGCTGGAGACGAGCTGCAAGTGCCAAGTAAAATAACTCTGATATTCCGAGTGTCGTCGACAGTGTCCATGCGTGCGTGAGTGTTCGTGAGTGTTGATAAATTTGTGGGTGCCTGTGAAAAAAGAATACAAAAGTTTTTCAATACACGCACACACGAGTTTCACGTGTTGCATGAGAAAATAAATTCACATGGTGTAAATTTTCATTCAAGGACCATCGTCTGATTCGTTGGGGGGGCATTTTTTTTCGACAACGTCCCGCCCGCGCGGCTCACACTATCTCAGAGAGGTGAACGCACTGACTCGTGACGTAGATGGAACGCGGAACCGGGCGTTGCACGCCGCACAAGAGACAAATGACCGTCTGCCAGAGCGACAAAAGCATCATTTCGATCAGACACTGCATAATCTCCATCAATTAGGACGAATGAGGCACCTGTGACAGGTGTGTAGAGCTCTGGTGAATGACGACGAGAGTACGACGAGTTGAGCTTGAGAGGACAATCCAAGTCAACGGCCGAAGATTACGCGGCAATGACACTCACTTTTTTTATTATTCTCACTCTCATGATTTGCGTAATTGTGCCGGGGGCTGGCTGATGAAAATATCAACCTATAACAGGTGTGTGTGCCATGGATGTATTCAAAATTGATCAGTCGTTGACGGCTGGTTTGGGAAGTGCCCCGGCGCCGGACACTCTCACGCCGGAAGTGTCCTTTGATGCCGGAAGTGAGTTCAATCTCAGTTTCTTCGATGGACCTGAGGAGAATAGTACCCAGGGCTTCAGCGATCCAGGCTCTGTTGGCAGTGCCAGTGCATCTCCACCACCTGCTCCAACTAATAATATTTCTGTTAATTCATCGTCCAACACGTTGCCGATTGTTCAAGTGCCCTCTGGCATCGTCATCAAGCAGGGTTATTATTTTTCTTTTATTTACAATGAATGATTTATTATCTGACATCTGAACCAATTGACTTTTTGCCACAGCAGCTCTCTCCTCTCGTGCCCTTTCTCGTCGCAATTTGACATTTGACTCACACAGACCCCGTGCGCTTTATTCTTCACATTGATTTTAGATACACACATGTATTGTCCTCTCATCCACTATATAGTGTCTATAGCAGTTAGTCATGCCGTGGGGAGGCTTCTTTTATCGTCCACACACTCGTTGGATATGTATAGCGTTTTAATTAATCGCTCGGGTAATTAATTTTGCGATTTCACCCGCGTGTATTCTCTGTGGCTAAAGTCTTGGGATTTTATTCTGGTTGAGGCGGGCTATAACAGCTCCTTTCACTCTGCTACTTGCTGCTCATGCATACGTACACACACACACGCGCGTGTTATAGGTACATACTCGCGACCACGTGCAACAGGCACAAGTTTGACGCTCGGTTCTTGATGCTTTACATAATATCATTACTGCCCGGATTTTTTCTTTTCCCGTGTGGTGGTTCAGGTTTTTTTTTGTTATCGCTGTAATAGACTGTTTTCATCGTGTGCGGGATGTAGGTATATGGAATCAGAGACGAGGATTATATGTCGGGTTATTGAAAGAAATCTTGCGCTAATGGATTTTAAGGATGATTTTTTGAAATTAAGAATGTTGGGTAATTTTTAGTGGAGACTTTTTTTTTTATAAGACATAGTATAGGTATAGTGGATTTTTTATCCTTTAGATATAATGTTTTTTGTTAGTTAAAAAATAAGAATCTTATATATCGTGTCATATTATATACAAAAAAGCATATTAAAAGATATTAATTTTGTTAGATTAAAAAAATTGATTTTAAATGAAAACATATGTGAAACATTATCAAAAATATTTAAATAATGAATTTTGGGATATTTAATGGAGAAAAAAATTATTTTTTTCTTCATTCAATTTTAGCAGTGAAATTTGGCAGTTTCGTGATTTTTTTTTGGTTTTTTCTCGATAACTTGATAATTAAGCGAGATAATGGAAAATGTCATCAGAGTCAAATGATTGGAAATTTAATATTTTATAAAAAACGTAGAGTAAAATTTTTTGATATCTAACTTTGTTTTTTTGGAAAAATATAAATTTTTTAAAATCAACAATATTTCAAAAATTAGAAGAGATGAAAAAAATTTCATCTAACGTTTTGTGTAGGAAATTTCACCCTCAATTAGTTATCTTTAATAACATTTTTTCGTATCTTCATTATTTACCGAGTTATTGAGAAAAAACTGAAAAAATCATGAAAATTTCGAGATTCACAAGGGGTACCCCTTTGGAAATTTTTCAAAAAAATTAAAATTATTTTTTTATAAACTTAAAATTTCAAATTTAATTTAAAATACGTTTACACAGTATTTCAACCTATTATCACATATTAATCAAATAAAACATATTAATTAATGATATATATTGACTGTTTGAAAAATTAAATTTTCGGATAATCAATATTTATTAATTTTTATTATAATCCCTCAATTTTAAACGCGATTTTTTGACATTTTTATAGCGAGTATAAAATATTTTTTATTGAAATTGAATTGAAAAAATCTCAAGACGTATTTACCAAATTTTTTAAATAAAAATCCCTTGATCTGTAATTCAATAAAAATTCCCCGAATTTTAATAATTTCATATATTTACAATCTGTCATGTTATCTCGCGTCATGATTTTTCTGTTGCACGTTAACACACTCAAAATGTAAATAAAAACCATGACGATAAAAATTTACATATTATTTCGAGTGGTGCGTCGTGTGAGGACATCAGGTTAAAAAAAGACTACAAAAAAAAACAACAAAAAATTCTTCAACGGCGAAATATTTTTTGGCTAGCCCATGCACGAATATATTGGCCGACCTTGTGCTGTGAAATTTCAATTTGCCAACGACTCTCTGTGCACTGGCGACATACACTTATAAATCATTCATCTGACCTGTACGCGCGATATGCGACACGAAACAAAATTGAAAAAGTGTCGGTGAATAGAGAGCGTTTGATGGTTGGGACACTGTTGTATTATATGTTACAGAACCCACGCGCGTTCTGTATTCACTGCCACGGTCACGTTGCGCGTGCCATCGCCCTCAAAAGAAAGACAACACACTGCCGATAAGCCATTATGCAATCACGCAGTATAGCTAAAGAAGTGGAAATAGTCCCTAGGATCTATTATACACACCCATGAACAATGAATAATAAAAAGTCAGAGTGTAGAGCATCAGTTGTTCAAGTATATAGTCACTGTGTGTGACTCATCCAGGTACATTGCACCCGTTGGCTCGGACGCAACGATTTTCCGCCGTGATTTCCGCTCATCATCTTCTCCTCGAGATGAATCTCTTCCTCGTTCAAACACACACATACACACACACTCTAATCACTCAAATTTCACAATTATTATTCTATCAGAATATTTTCTCTGTCTGGTAAATTATCGATTGCAGGGAGAGGAAAAAAATTTTTAATAATCACTAATTATACGAGGTTGATTATGGTGAATATTTTATATTATACTTATTTCTTTAGATAAATGTTGTATTGAGAGATGTTTTAGAAGATTCTTACTCGCCATGTTTTTCCTTTTCTTCCATGCAATCCTCTCTCTTTCACTTGTGCCTCATGTTCCGTGCATTCTCCCTCTCTCTCCGAAGAGCAATGAACTCGGGGAATAGGGTATATCATCGGTGAAGCGATGCTACCAATGTAGACACGCATACACACACGTGCAGTCACGGAATATACACGTCCAAGTACATATATTTTCTTGCTCTCTCTTTGCCTATAGTTTAAGTGTCAAATGCATTATTAAATGCGAGGGTGAGGGAACAAAAAAAGAATTCCTACGGTTTTTTTATGGCGAATATTTTTCCAGTGAGGAAGTGTGACTGATAAATGTAGAGCTCTCTCTCTCTCTCTGATGTGCGGCTAAAAGCGGAATAATCATTCGCTACGGGTACATAAAATACGTGGGCGTTTTTAACAAAAGCATCGTCCCGAACGAGCAGCATTGTCAGTCGAGATCGCCAACTGCGATTTGTATGGTTTACGAGAGAAACTTTGCGTGTGCAAGGGACAAACCTAATACTCGCGCTCTCGTTGCGCGCGAGGAAAAAAATGGGAAAATATATAATATATTCACCGGTAACGAGTAAATTGTCTTGCTTTTAATTTGATTGGGAATACTGTTGGGGGGAGGATTTTTTTTCGGTACATTTGATTGGTAAATATTGACCACACTTGACCCTGACGATTGCAGAATTATGATGAGCTTTTATTTTATTGTGAATCAGTATTGAATTATTTAATTTTTTTTGTACGTGAAAAAAATATTTAGAAACTATTTTGATGATTTAAAAAATTTTATAAATGATCAATTAATGTAATTATAATGAATTCTTTGCATAAAAAATTATTCTCAACTTTTTTTAGTTCCAAAAAGAATAATTTCAACGCAAAATGTTTTTTTTTTTTGATATTTCAAAAGGTAAAAATAGATTTTTTATCGAGTAGAGAAATTAATTAAATTTTTTAATGGCTTTTTAATCTGAAAAAAAAAAAAAAAATAATCAGCTGAAAAACAAATTATTTCCGTCGTTTTAACATTTTATTTTAGTCATAAAAACAATTTATTCCGATGTATTGAAGGTGAAATTTTTTTTTTTTTTTCACTTTTTCGACAATTTTTTGCCGGAGTTTTGAGATAAAAAATTGTATTATGTCACATAAATGAGGTAAAATAGGTATTACGTTAAGATTTGATAATTTTCTAAAATTTTTGAGAAATATTAAGGATGTTAAAAGCAGTCAAACCGGGTGTTTTATCGGCTTATCTTACTCTGACTGTCATTGTTGTGTGGACACACGCACGTGTGCGTTGGTTATAGGAGGGAGACCTCGACCTTGCCTCCACCAGCTGGTTCCAGGGCCGCTTTTAAATCTCCCTCCATGCAATGCAGTGCGAGATAGGTCAGGATTCTTCGGCTCATAGATATATACTCTCTCCCTGTCGGTAATCACATTAATTAAAAAAAAAAGATAAAAAAATTGAAGATGTTTTGCAGTGAATTTGAAAGCGAGAAAGCCGGAAGATTGATTTTCCTGCAGTTAGATTTTATATTGATCAGCTCGGAGTGAAGTTGGATAACGAGATTATCGAGCGTTTGTGTCGCGCGCGCGATTCTCTCTACCTTTGCGCGCGGCAGAGTGAAAGTGCGCGGGAGAACAGGTCCTCCGCGCGGATCGTTTTCTTGCCCCGGTCATAAATTGCGCTCTCTGGACATATGGATAAAATAAAAAAATATAAAACATGGTAGAATAATTCCCGGATAATTATATTTGCAATGGGGAAACGAATTTTTCGAAGGTAAAACTGGATTTATCAAGGTATAATAATTCGTAAATGGATGGAATCGGAGGTGTGTGTGTATAGCAGGCCTGTTGCCGCGTCAAGTCGACAGAGTTATGCAATCGGGCGACACAAGCGTGTTACGGGCGAGTCTTTAGCGAGTCATGCATACACAATCGACTAGTAGTGGCCCTGCACTGAGCGCGATTGCGCCAACACGGAAGAGAGACTGCAGAGTTGAGAAAATGCGCGTTTTATCCACGTAACTCTGGTGTCCGCAGGGTAAAAGAGAGAGACGCACGAGTCAATTACATACGTGTGTGCTGTAAAGCGACGTGGGAAAGCCATCGACATCTGTTTTTTCTTTCTTTTATTCCCTTCCCCAATTTCAATTCATCCAATATTATAATTTATGAGAATCTGAAGAAAAAAAAAACAATGATTCATAGAATTTTTTATAGGAAAATAATTTTTTTCTATCATTATCATGGATTTCTGTTATTTTTTTTTTTTTTAGTATTGAGTGAATTAGTAATTTTTTAAGGGTGAAAAAATTCGATTTTTCATTGGGAAATTTTTTTTCTGTCGTTTTTTATGAATAATTGAAGTCAATCATTCTTATCGCTGTTTTTAAAATTAAAATTATCTAGTTGATTTGTGTATTTAATTGGAGTTGGAAAAAAAAAAATTTATTTATTAATTTCTATAGCTGGGAAAACTTTTACTCAATATTTTCCAACTGTAATTCAATTGATTTTCCCGCAATTTTCAATCGTAAATTCAACTTTTAATTGTAATTTGAGTGAAAAAAAAAATTTAGTTATGGGTTTTTAGCGGAAAAAAGTTTTTCATTTGCCATTTTCTTACTGATTTATTGGATTTTCCAATGGAAAATTTTGTTTAAAATTTAAGAACATTCATAGTTATAAATTCTCTTATAGAAAAAAAAAACTTTAGTCATTATTTTCTAACAGATTAGATCGACTTTGACCCGATTTTAATTATACAATGTAACTTTAAAATGATTAATTTCAATGAAAAAAAAAAAATATATTCTTGAGTGTTTAGCTGGAATAAATTTTTATTCGGGATTCTCCAAGAGATTTAATTGACTTCCGAGCTTGTCCTACCATTCAGAGGCATTTTGAAATAATCTAAATTAAAAAAAAAATATATATATACGGGTTTTTGGCGGGAAAAAAAATTTTATTCGTCATTTTTTATTTTTTATCAATGTTATATTTTCTGCAGAGTGCGATATTGTTATAGGTTTGGTTGAGTTTTGATGTAATTAAGCGCGTCGAAAAAATTTTTTGCGATGTTTTAGGTTGATGTAACATATGGTAAATTTAGTATTTTTAATTGTAACAGTCTTGATGAATGTTTTGCGATCATTGGTAAGTTTCCTCGGGGCTTTCTCACGATTTCGATCGGCTTGTAGAGGTAACGAGTATCGTCGCCGTGCTGCCGACAAAGAGTATAGACGAGTCCTTTCCCCTCGGGGCGGCACTCGCTCTTTGTCCGCGTCCATGTCTTCTGTGTACGACGCCAACGTCGTCGTCGTCGTCGTCGTCGTCGTCTTCGTATAGTATGGGTTATTCGTGAGTATGCATCAGTTATACGTGTATATAGGTATACATACATTCTCTGTACTCGCTCTTTTTCTATCGCTCGCTGCGCCCGTGGCGATTCCGCTGCGCCTGGGTGTGGCTCTCGTCGTGCATCTATGGGAAATGCCAGAGGTGAATATATTAGGCTCGTATAATAGCACATCACTACTCTCCAATCCAAATCAACCTGTCCCAATTAGGCTGTCTCATTTGCTCGCTTTTATTCAATCATTTCTACATCTCTATACTCAACCCCAATTTTTTAACCCTTCTCTACGTTGTTTTAAATTTATAACTGCCAAGAAATTGAATTTTTTTCGACATGAAATTTTTTTTGGAAACTTTTATTTTGAAAGTAAACTACAGATGTGAATACATGGTGAAACCATAAAGCACACCCCTATTTGTTATTGTTTTTTTTTCGTTTTTTCTTTCTCTTCAAAAAACGAAAAAAAAAAAAGATTTTCAAATTAACTACGACTGAACATTCGATTTTTCTTTAATTCGAAAAAATTGAGTTTAAAAATTGTGCATTATTTAGATGTTTGAAAAAAAACTGCTGTAAAATTGATTTTTTTTTTTGAAAATTTTGAATATTTGGCGTTTTTTTACGAAGAAAATTTTGAACTGATTTTTTTTTTCATTCTGTCTTTTAAATATGAGTATTTTTTGCAACCGCGGTCAAGCAGATTTTTATTCTTTTCATAAGCAGCGGAATTTATTACAGAAAATAAATAGAAATAAAATTGACTGATTACCATCTCTTCAACTGCTTCGATTTGAAGGGATGGAAATACATGTCCAATTCGCAGGCATTATTCATTCAAATACCATTAGCATTTATCTTTTTATTCATTCGTCATCCTCTTCATTTTATATTCCGGTTTTTGCTAAAATCTCGAGGATGTCTGAAAAAATCAAATTTTACAAGTGTTTACAATTCTATATTAAAATATAACTGGATAAATTTTCTGCCTTAATCAACAATAAATAAAAATCTTACAAACATTTTTTCCAATTCGTGACAATGGAAATACTTTTGTAATTATTTCGGTCCACTTTATCCTTTTAAAATTTGCGAATCTCCAATGGATATTAAATAAGGGTGACTTAAATAGGGGAGAAATTTAAAGATATCCAACTAATCTACTGAAAAATTGCACACTACATATTAGAAGCATTAGAAAACAAAATTTAAAAATAGAATGACAAAATAATTTAAATAAAACAAAAATTTCCCAGCTCGCGATGATGGGAATTTTTTTTGTAATTATTTCAATTACTTCTTGATATTAAAATTCCTAAATTTTTGATCCATATTGAATAATAAGGAAGACTCTGATTAAAATAAAGTAAAAATTTGGCAAAAATTGAGATTTTTTTCAATTTTTTCGTTCATCACGTTTCAGTATTTTTTTTTTTCATCAAAAAAATTTGATATTAAAAATTCTCTTCATGCAAAAAAAAAACCTACAATACATTGAGAAGTAGTTTGACCGATAAAAAAAGTGAAAATTGAGCGTGTGTGAATTGATTGAATGATTTGACGACTTGATATGTCTTCGACGACCATCAGTTACGTTGCAGATTTATGAATAATTTTGTCACTGACACTTTGGCACATGTGTGTGCATTGAAAAGACTCGGACGAGAGAGCAATTTGTCCGAGCATTCACCTTCAGTTTCCCGTTACCCGCCATCATGCACTCTCTACATAGACATCTCTAACTCGATGTCGTCATAAACAAAGCAAAGCCACTTTTCTCCGAGCGCATGGCAAGCGCTTTAAATTTCTCATGAGTTTATCTCATTAAAAAGAATACTTTACCATCGAAAAAATCGACATTTTTTCACTTCCAATTAATCGACAGACATCTATGATCAAAAATTTTAAACCGCTAAAATTTATGTGCAGTTTTGTTGGGAAAAATCGCAAAGCAAACACATGGATGCGAAGCGAGTGCATCACCGGATGAGATGCCATATCAAAAGAATGAATATAAACACCGAGTATATACAGAATACCTGACGATGTACTAGCAGCTAGAGGGAGACGCGAAGGTTTTTCGAACGCCATCGAACCTCATTGTTCGCGCTCTTCTGCGCGTTTTCCGGCTTTCCGTTAACGAGAATAATTGCTCGGACAGGGTCGTTGCACCTGCGCTTATATTCAAGCTGGGTAATCGAACGTGGGATCTTTAGTCCCAACATCTTTACTTAATTTAATCTTTGACTTTTTTTTTCAGCACTCACGAGTCAGAAATTTGCAATGCTAATATCGTAAAAAAAAATTGGAAGAATTAGGATTTTACTCCGAGATCTTTTTATTTATTTATTTATTTTTTTCATTATTGAATAAAAAATAGAAAACTAAATCAAATAATTAATATTTGGAGATAAAGAATTTCTTTTTTGATGAGAGAGAAAATTATGTTGAAAAATATTTCATGTTCATTTTAATTGTTAATTAATGTTTTTCGTGTAAACAAATTGTGTGGATTGATTATTGTTCTCTTGAAATTGTCAAATTTAATTTTTTAATTGCTGAAAGGTATATTGCAAAAGGGTGTGTAAATGAGTTGTATAAGCGTGTGCACTTTTGAGTAGTATAGCCTGCGTTACGTCAGCCAAAAAAGGTTATTTTCGATTTTTGAGTTAAATCAGTTTTAGTCATGAATTTTGTGATGTTTTATAATGAAATAACATTTTTTTTCTTAAAAATTTTCAAAAGCGATTACAATGCTTCGAAACCGGACTATTTTCGTGATTTTTTTGGTTTTTTGTCGATAACTCGATAACGAACCAAGATAACGAAAAATGTTATTCAAGTTAAATTATTTAAAATTCAATTTTGTACAAAAAAGGTAGAATAAATTTTTTTGGTGTCTCGCTTTGTTTTCGAGTTATTTTGGTAAAAAAAATTTTCAAAAAATCGGTAATATCTCGAAAACTGAATGAGATATCAAAAAAAATTTTCCTACGTTTTTTGTAGCAAATTTTATGCCAAATAAATTATCCTCTATAAAATTTTTTATTATTTTCGTTATTTAACGAGTTATCGTCAAAAATCTAAAAAAAAATATGAAAACGGCGAGATTTCGAAGGGGTATACCCTTTGAAAATTTCATGAAACAAAAAAATTTTTTTTTTATTTCAACTAAATGTTCTAAAATTTACTTTGAATATACTAACATAAATAATACTCAGTTTTATAGTTTAAAAAATTATAATACGATGATTTCCAAAGATTTTGCAATTCTTTTCGGAAAAATATTAATGAAAAATATCATTTGAATAGCTCTTGAAAAATCGTTTTTTTTTGCTCATTCAGAAAAAAATATGTCAGATTAAAAAAGAAAATAATTTCACTGAATATATTGATATATACGCGAGGATGAAAAAGTCGAGAGTTTTTGTGTAGCACAAATACTTTGAAGAGCCACAAGATTTCCTGCTCTTACAAATTTTTTCTATAACGGCATTTAATCACGCAGAGAAAAGAAACCTATGTACAATCATCATCATATATTTCACTCACAATATTTCACAATATAAATATTTTTTTCCTCAAAAAAATAATCAAAAAAAAAATTCCATCACAATAAAAAGCAAGAAGTTTCCATCGTTAAAAATCCACATTGAAAAAGAACATTTATTTATTCTAACAATATTATCTGTGGAAAATTGAAAAAAAAAAATCAAAATTTTCCGTCACATTTGTAAATGTTCTTAAAATTTGTTTTTTTTTTTTAACATCACAACTTTAAGTAATACTGTTTTTTGTTATAAAAAATTTCTTTTTTTTATAAAGAAACAAATTTCAATGTAGTGTCATTGGATGCATCCATTTTCCGTCTAATTTTTTTATATGCGTAAAAAATAAAAAATAATCGGATATTGTATAAATTTTTCTATTCTCATTACCGCGCGTGCACGGCGATAAACAGTTGAAAAGACGGGAAAGGTGGTGATAATGAGAAAAGGTCGACGGCCCGTAGAGAGGATGAAAGGAAAAACGATGTTTCTTCGCTTCGCTCCTTTATTCTGCTTGCTCTCTTCCGTTCATCTTTTTTTTTGTCTTGTGTACACTACTATCTGCGCTGTACTCATCGCGTCGTACCTGGCGCGCAGTTTCTTCCGTCGCTCATGACGGCTTTTGCCCCTGCAGAAACGCGCGCGGCTCCTTGCGCGTGCGATAACATCGCCAATTAAGTCCTCATTAATTAATATTCACCGTATACACGTGGTGTATAGGACGTTTTGTTCATTTGCACATATGTGAGGCAAGCGATGAAAAATTTTTTCGCCTCGCACACGGGCAATTTGATACACTTGTAGGTGTGTGCATATGGCGCGCGAGTATACGGCAGAATAATCGACGTGACGAGATGAAGTAGTCTCGTTTGCTATACACTATACAGCCCGGAAGGCTCTCGTTTGAGACTGTAACCTTTACGGCGCACGATGGAGCACCCACTTAGTCGAGGGAAAAAAAAGCCAAGCTTCAACTCTTCCCTCTCGTGAGCAAGCAATTTATTTCCAGCATCAACCTTTCAACTCGTAATCCATTTCTACCAGTGAAAATACGTAGATATTTTATATCTAAGTGTGCATGTATTATTTATTATATTTTTCTTTTTACTTTATGTAATAATAATTGCACGCATATTGCACAACATGATGGTATTATAATATTAGATAATGTGTCGAAGAAACTCTTTCGATTCCGTCGAATTATTATTTTTTTTAATGAAAATTAATCCATCAATTGGTAGGGATAATTGATTAGTAATTAATTTTATTTACTGAAAAAGAACTTAATTGTAAACCATTTTTTTGTTTGTTTTTTAATTGAATGATATTGAATTTTTTGATATTTGAATTTTTTATAGGTATATAAAATACAATCTCTGATAGGGGGCAATAATGCGGGGATTTTTTTTTTATATTCAACTAATCGAGTACTTCATTTATCGTCAATTATTTCACGTTATGTTCTATTTTATTTTATTTTTTTCTTCAATTTTATCGAATGATAAATTATTAGAAGCGATCTACTTGGTACAGATAATAGATTAGTAACTTGTTAAATGTTTTTTTAAAAGAATTTAAAGGTTGAAAAAAAAGTTTTTATTGTTATTATACTCGAGATTTATTAGTAGTGAAATTGATGCTGAAAATTTTAACTATTAGCCGGTTAATTGATTGATTTTATGTTATTTAATGATTTGAAATTATTTTAATTGATTTTTGTGACTTTATTTCATAATTATCTTGCTTTGAAATTTTTTAAGTCAAGGAATAACAACAAAATATAAAAATTAAATATAATTAACTGTTTTTTAAAACAATCAGTATAAAATAATTCATTATTTAATGAAATTTAATGATTTTTTTTTCGCTATTTTTCTATTTTTTCAAAATAACAAATTTTACAAAACTGAATGAAATAATACGAATAAATATTGATATACCCGAAGATATCTTAATATTATACATCGTTTTACAGAAAATTTTACATCAAAAAAGATTCATCATTTTTTTATAACGTGAATTGTTAAAATTTTCAAATAAACAATTTTCCGACAAACCAGTCGATAAAGCAGGATCGTTAATCGGCTTATCGGATAGCCGATGGGTCAATCCCACTGGCGAAGCATCAGAAAGCTGATAAAAAATTGACCATCAAAAAACAAATCCCTCTAAAAGGGTTGAAAAAGCCCCAAAACTGCTTGCTTCATCATCACATAATTATTTAAATTTTTTTCTTTTTCTCCTCTCGAAAAAATTCTTGCTATATTTTTAGCGAGGAAAAAAAATAGAGGAATAACTTGAACAAACAGCGAGTGTCGAGCAAGAGTGTAAATTTCCTGCGCGCGTTCGTATTTAGAATGAATATATTGTAATCGCAAAATTAGACACACCCGGAATTGGTCGGGAGAATTGCGCGCTGCGTTGGAAATTAGAAAAGAATAAAACAAAAAAATACATGACACAATTCTACTGGCTACGGCGTATATTTCTGTACTCGAGGGTGAATGAGAGAGAGAGAGAGACGAAGGCACTTCCGCGTTTTAGTTGCACAACACCTGTTCGATCTCATCTCGTATATTTTCTTCCTGCTTCAATATAATACATGGGTTTTAATGGCAAAACTATATAGGCATAAGGGTATATATATCGACGCGCTCAATCGATTGTTATTTTCACTGTGTGTATATATATGGTTGCGCAAGGGCCCAAGCAGGTTGAGAGACAGTTGAGACTCTCTTGCGGGAGATCAGCCGTGTAGAAAGTGCATTGGGAAAGCGAGCGGGCGGATAAATGCGCTCATAAATTATCGTCCTGCGCGCCAAGATAGACACCGTGTGCACACTTAAAATCGATCTCTCATTTTCTTACTCACTCATTTATCCATTTTTTCAATCTTATCCTTATTTCTTCTCATCAATGTCAAAAAGGTGTACAACATACATTTTTTTTATTAATGTCTCGATAACTCTGTAAATAATCGTGATAACGAAAAATGTCATTAGAGTTCAATGATAGAAAATTAAATTTTCTACAAAAAATATAGAATAAGTTTTTTGAATATTTTGCCGTGTTTTCGAGATATTTTGAAAAATGAAAATTTAAAAAAACTGCAAGAGATACAAAAAAAAAATTATTCAATTAAGTTATCGTTGAAAAATTCAGAAAAATCACGAATTTGACAGAATTGTTGAAGGATTCTACTTGAGAAGTGACAAAAAAAACTTTTTTCAATAACTTTTGATATATTTTTATTGATTTTTTACTTGATTTGTCATAATTTTTAATTTTTCGTTAGTTCTATTAATTTTATTTTGAACGTTTATATATTTTGTGATGAATTCTCTGTTGTTTTCAGTTGGTATAAATAAATTAATTGCACAGAAGAACATGTGAGCAATTACTCGTGTTCTATTATTGTACTTGTCGACAAGACTATGACAGAAGGGAAGCGAGAAATATCGATGTTTGAGGTTCTCTCTCTGTATATTACGTGCGTAATAATGCTTATTCATGTCGAGTTGTGAGCCCTTGGTGGGCGCAGTAATTGCCTCGTTCAACACCTCTACCACTGCGCAGACAAATGCCAACAAATTCATCTCTTATGTTGCCTGCCATTTTTTTTTTCAGTCTCCATTATCGACTAAGAATTCTTGGCAATTATTTCTTATTTTCCACGATTGAAGCAACATTGTTTGTAAGTTTTTGATTTAATTTTTCCAAGTCACGCGCATTTTCCTTTGAAATTTCATGGAAAAGTTGGACTTTTTTGTTTGAAAGTATTTCCCTGAAAGTATATGGATGATAAGGGACTAACCCTTGACATAAATATTGTCAGAAATTTAATGTACGCGAAGGGAAAAAATCCCCGGAATCTTTTGTCGTTCATCCTTTTTTTCCTTGATGAAATAAAATATTTTGTTTTGTTTTCTTCTCGACATTGATTATCAAGTAAAGTTTTTCGAATTTTCTGATAAGACGCCTTTTTCAGACACACTTTATAAAAAAATAAATATAAAAAAAAATAATTGACTGATGAATATTTTGCGAATGATGCTGGAGAGTTCTGCTTGCGGGCGAGTGAGTGAGTGAAACGCCGCGATGAATCTCTTTTTTGCTCATGGATGTAAACGGACGGGTGCGGTAAAACATCGACTATGCATTAAAACACATGCGGGATGGTTTGTTCCGGCAGCTGCCTGCGGATAGAACTGCGCGCGGGGGTTATACACATGAGAAAATGCATCTGAAAAATTAATCGATTACAGCCCTGTGTGTGCGTTGTATCGGTGATTTTATGCACCGAGTATTATTTAATATTAAATAATTCGCATTTATTGCGTGTGCGCTTTTGTGACGTCAAAGAGCAATTAATAGAGCGATTTATAAATATTATTTTATGGGTAGAAAAGACAAAGGGGGAAAAAACGTGGTCTAATCGGCGTAGTTGTGGTTATAGCATGAACCGCGCGATGAGGGAGACGAGAAATCCCAGTAGCTGAATTAGCGGTGCGCGTGTGCATTGGATATAGGGGCCTGTACGTTCATTGGCTAACCGAATGAGCTTGTGGTGTATCATTATGAGTTACCTGCGCAGTACTTTAACTAACCGCCTAAAAAACTGGCCGCAAAAAAGTGCAGATTAGCGAGGGGTTGATTTTCCTACTCTGCACATTTCTCTCAGTTAAGCGCAGCACACGGGTTTCCCTGCTCGATCCATTTTGCGCGTGATGCCATAACCGCGTTAAAAAAAAACTTTTACTTTTTATATATGCATATATGCCTTGAAATTGGTAGGAAATTTACATAAAAATAGGGATAAAAGTTTTTCTAGAAATTTAGTTGATCATGTTCTTGAGATAATCTCATCGTTTTGAGGATTTTTTTTTGTTTTATTGTGATAACTCGGTAAATATGGAAAATAATGACTTATGTTACGAGGAATAATTTATTCAGGATTAAATTTTCTATAAAAAATGTAGAGTAAAGTTTTTTGATATTTCGCTTTATTTTGGAGATATTTTGGAAAATTAAAATTTCAAAAAAACTTTTGTATCTCAAGAAGTAGTAGAGATACAAAAAAATTTGATAGACGTTTTTTGTAGGAAATGTTACCCTCAATAAATTCAGTCTTATGACATTTTTTGCTATCTTTTTTATTTAGCGAGATATCGCGAAAAAACCGAAAAAATCACGAAAATTATGAAATCTCGAAGGGGTACCCCTTTGCAAAATTTCACAGAAAAAAAAAATTTTTTTATATACCAATTAAATATCTTTAAACTTATTTTAAATATGCATTTAATTGTTTTTTCGTGATTTTTTTGATTGTTTAAGAATTTTTTTTAACTCTTTTAGTTTTTGAGTTATTAGTGATTTAAAAAATTTTTTTATTTCTTGAAATATCTTGAAGATAAAGCGAAATATCGAAGAAACTTTTTCGACATTTTTTATAGAGCATTACATTTCCAATTAGTTGGATATCATTTTTTTTGTTATCTACCTTGGATGTCGAGTTATTGGCAGAAAACAAAAAAAAAATAGTGAAAATTTTTAAGAGATATACGTACGTCCCTTCAAAATATTTTTTTAAACAACTTATTAATTTTCTACAAAAAAATGTCAAATAAAATTTTTTGTATCCCCCACAATTTTTAGAATATTATTGATTTTAAAAAATTTTGATTTTTTAAAATATCTCAAAAACAAAGCGAGATAACAAAAAAATTTATTTCACATTTTTTGTAGATAATTTTATCCCCAATCAATTTACTAGAATGACATTTTTCGCTATCTCCCTTAGTTACTCAGAAAAACGAAAAAAAAAAACCTTTCATGTCTGACGCAACGTAGGTTACTCTACTTAAAAAATTCAATCAACCCGCAATTATCAATAGAAAATCAAATATTTCTTAAAAAAACAATAAAAAATTTCTAAAAACATTCTTTCTCAATATTAAAAATATAATCGCTTAACATAATTACCCATATATCCATCATTATCATGCACAAATACTTTTTCACTACTATTCCCAGATAAAGAATTCACGTCAGCCATGTAATCACTATTTATTTACATCTATAGATAACCATTGACAAAAAACCACGAGGCAATCATGCCAATCACTTCTGCAAGCTTTCACAATGATTGCAAAAAATATATAAATTTATTTTCACCACTTAAATTGAACGTCTATTAGGCACAATTTCATTGACAGGCCGTCAGTATGGCACATTACCTTGTATGAAACATACAATGTTCCGTTGATGTGATGTCTCTCGCGCGGTGTCTAGGAATCCCGGCGGACTAACGGCGTCTTTTTTCACTAGTCTGATATGTCGGCGCCGTAAGTCTGATCAGACTTGCAGCCTTGGGCTTTCGCAGAAACTACCGGAGAGTAAATCGAGCCGATAAAAAAATTTCTCACGTCAGTCGTCTAGCGATGACCTTTGATTTTCCCTTGAATTTTTCTCTGGCAACTCATCAGACGTCGTTAAAACTTAAGTCTTGTTAAGAATCAACCGTTGCAGAAGGCTAGAAAAAAAAAATGAAAGAAGAAGAAAAAGACGGAAGGAAAAAAAACGATCCGGTTTAGCGGTCTGCTCGCATCACTCCTTGCATGGATGCTAGAGTTTTACTTCCGCCCCCTCGGAAGGACGCGTCGTCGTCGTCGTCGTCGCGTAGAGGGCGATGCAAGAAAAGCTGCGCCGGTTAACGGACACATGATCCGCGGAGAATCGTACAAAGTACCGTTCGATTCAGTGCGTTTAAGTGTCATAAAATCACACTGACTTTCATATCTTGTAATAACATCTTTCTGTATATAGTATGGAGAGAAAGAAAACGGTTAAATTCACACTGATTGCATTGTACTCGCGTCTTTTCCCCCCTGATTCACCGCCGCTCATGTTCGGCTGTGAGAGCGCAGGCGAGACTTACTCTGATATACCTTTTTTTCCGCTTCAACGGCACTCGCTGCAGAGTAATCAAATTTATCCAACTCAAATAAAGGACAAAGTTGAAATGTAGTGCAATTTTTTTCTTCGTTGGATATACGTGTGGGTATATATATTTGAATTGTATTGTTATCCATCAATTAATTAGTTGAAACTTTGATTCTAGTAAAAAAAAAAAATAATAAAATGGAAAAAAAAATGTTCGAGATTTTTTACCTACATATAGGTGTTGAAAAGAAATTTTTTACAATGGTATATAAGACAAGAAAGTGTAGAGTTGACGGTGTTTTGAAAAATAATATTAAAGAAAACATCATATAAGATAGGTAATTAAAAAAATACAGAAAATCATAAAAAAAAATTTTTTTTACCACATTTCAAAGATATTTTTCATAAAACTAAAAATTGTTGACATTATCCAACGAATTAATTGTTTTTTTATTAATTAAAATGCAGAGTAAAGCCCTAGGAAGGATGGAGAATTAATTTCAATGTAAAATACATATTTAATGAGCAAATGAAATTTTCTCGTTTATCTCCTTTAAAATTGGCCGTAATTTAACCGTTGTTTAAAATTTCAATAAAGTCATACAAAAATTATAACAAAAGCAATTTGTGTCAAATTATAATCTTAAAAAAAAAACACTTGACAATGAAAAATATGAAAAAAAAAATTTTTTACCCGCTATCTTACAGAGACAATTTTGTGTGATTACAGAGCAACATTACGCGGCAGCCGACTCAAACAGTTCAACCCCCGCAAAGAGTTTTGTACCCTGCAAGGTGTGCGGTGATAAAGCCAGTGGTTTTCACTATGGGGTAACCAGTTGTGAGGGTTGTAAGGTGAGTTTGAGCATCAAAATTTAATGACATTTAATCGTGGTGGAAACAATTGTCAAGAATGTTTGGTGTATTTTTGAGTGTTCGAATGAGAATTAGAATTATCGGGTGAGCTTTGAACGCGTTGATGCCTCTGTGTCTGACTGGTTGTGACTTTTTCCACTTGCAGCGCGGCCGCGGCTCGATCGATCCTCTGCTACTACACTTTCGTGCGGCGGGAAAATAATCGGTCTCGGTCGAGGTCGGCGAGGGAGAGCTCGTCGCAATCGCGTGAAATATTATATGCCATATATTTGACGGTCATATCCCATGAGAAAACGCGCAATGCAGTTTTGACTCTTTGTATTTTATTATTTTAAATGCATCGCTATTGAAACATGCCGTGTATAAAAAATTCACGTTAATTCTTGGCCACACAAAATTGTTGAATGACACGTTGGATCGAATAAAACCGTGTGAGTTGAATAAATTTCTAAACGATAAATTATCTGTCTGTGTAGTGGGATGTGATAAAATATTTTGCAATAGTGGATCTAGGCACTCTCTCGACGAGCCGGGGATTTGAAATATGCATTATCTGTCTCTAGAGACAAGCGACGGTCTTGAATGCGTCGAGAGATACGACATCGGCGCTCTCACTTGTCCCTCATCACTAGAATGTTATAAATACTGGAGAGATCACAGTAATTTCTATCCTCACATTTGTCGTTAATGTATAATTACAATAAATAAATGTATTTTTTGCAGGGATTCTTCAGGCGGAGTATTCAAAAACAAATCGAGTACCGGTGCCTAAGGGATGGAAAGTGTCTGGTGATAAGATTGAACAGAAATCGATGTCAGTACTGCAGATTCAAAAAGTGCCTGGCCGTTGGAATGTCGCGAGATTGTGAGTATATATGTACGACAATATGGCATAATAACTTGACGAAAGGGTGAAGCATGTAGAATATGCCGAGAGAGGAAATGGAGAAGCTTCCGTTGATTCGAGAAACAATCTGTGCAGACAATCCGTTGGGATTGTGCCTGCACTACAAATTTCAAGGATAAATCCCTTCTCTACCGTATGTATACACCTGCCATATGTGTGTATACATATCCTGAAAGCTTCGCCAGAAGCTTCTGGCGCACTCTCTTCACCCAATGACGCCGACAAGGGCAAAGTAAACCCAACGAACTTGCGTGCATAATTAAACGTCAAAGTTCCTGCCCTCTCTATGTTGAGGTGCTACATCCAAAATGCAATTTCACGTGTACCTCTTTTTAATTTCATACAAACTCGGGCTATGAATTTCTAAACATTTTAACTGAAATAAAAATTCATTAGTTTTTTCCCAAAAAAATAGGATTGTTAACAAAACAATTCGCTAATGTCCCTGCGTTTTCTATTAAATAATCTGAGTGTATTACATAGACAAATTCGGTGTTAAACATCGAGTTACATGTGTCTAATACCATAATTCATGTAATTTACATTAAAACTCATGTAATCACTTTTTAAAAATTGGAAGTTAGTTTTTTTTAGCGGAGGATTTCATTATTATTAACACATCACACAATTGATGAATCTCGCGCCGACAATCAAATTTTTTTTAGAATCTATTGTAAATAGATGAATTAACATTTCCCTTTAATAATTTTAATTAAAAAATAAATTCCTAATAGGTAATAAATTTATCAGATAAAAATTTTTAATTGATTAAAATGAAAAAAAATATCACTTATCATTAGTGTCTGCTGGTTGCTATGGTTCTATGTATATAAGAAGTACACTCTAAGGGAGTTAATGAATTATAATGTGATTAAATTTACAGCTGTTCGATATGGCCGAGTACCAAAACGTTCGCGAGAACGTGGTCCCGAAGATTCAGTGGCAACCACAACTACCACAGTCACCAACAGCCAACAACTCAACTCCAGCATTAATAACAATAACAACAACACCACATCCGCCAACAATAATAACGTTAACAATAATAACAATAATAGCAACAGCGGAAGCAGCACGAATAGCAGTCCTAGCCAAAGCGTGATATCGCGCGTACCGTCGGCTGCTGCGGTCGTTGAAGCTGATCAATCTGATAGTAAACAATTGGCGGTATACGACATAATAGTCCAAGTGTCACAGGCTCACCATGCTCACTGTGGCTTCACCGAGGATTCAACGAGGGGACTCGTACGAAAACCCATGATCATACCGGTAAGTTTTATCGTTTAATTATTTTCTATATATAGTTTTTTTCTTGCAAAATAATTCACCTCTTAAATTGATTTAACTCAGCCCGCGAGCTCGGAAGACCCGGACGCAGCCTCATCGACAGCTGAAACTGTCGAGTCTCAAAGGATTTGGCTGTGGCAGCAGTTTGCAACAAGAGTTACCCCATCTGTACAGAGGGTCGTCGAATTTGCCAAGCGAGTTCCGGGATTTTGTGAACTCACTCAAGACGATCAATTAATACTCATTAAAGTTGGATTTTTTGAAATTTGGCTGTGCCATATTTCGAAAATGACCAATGATAATTGTATGACATTTGAGGATGGTACTTACATCACGAGACAACAAATTGAACTCATGTATGAGGTAATATATCAAATTTTTATGTTGAAAAATTGTCATCTTTAGACTTTTATTAATGCTCAGAATAGTGAATGATTGCAAGAACTTAAATATCTATATTTAAAGTGGAGTTGTATGAATTTTTTATTGATAAAATTTTTTAATATTTATCATACAGTCTTGGAATTGATAAAAAAAATCCAAGTAAAATTTCATGGTTCGAGAATAGAGAGATATGAATTTTTAAAAATCGTAATTTAAACATTATTTAAATGATGTAATGCGATGTAAAATTTTAGAAATATCAGGTAGCAGAATTTAAGATAAAATTTGTAATCAAATTTCGAACTGAAATTTTATTTTTTTTTTGTATTTTTAATGAGCATAAGTAGGGCAAATTTTTTTTTATTCAATGTTCGCTTGCAAATATCGCGATTTTTGTGATTTTTTTTCGTTTTTTGGTGATAACTCTGTAACCAAGGTATGACCTTTTGACACAAATCGTGACATAAATTTGACACATGAGTTAAATTAGAATAACTTAATATTGATAAATTAAATGGTACCATCAAAATGATGAATTTAAATGGTAGATAAAGCCTCAGGTAACAAATCAGTTTATTAAAAACTGTGGAAAATTTTTTTTTCACATTGAAAATGCAATTAATTTCATTTAAATGATTGAATTGATGATTTGATTTAATTTATTCAAGTTAAAAATTAAATTTAGATGGTATTTTACTGGAAAAATTACCCTGTTTGCAATTGATGACAAAAATTTGCAATTTTCTGCTGTAATCATTGATTTATTGTAGTTTATCTGAATGATAAAATCAGTGATTGTTACGGGTACTTTGTTGAATGATTTCAGTCGGATTTCGTGACGGGATTAATGCAATTCACTGCAGCCCTGAATGCTCATCAATTGTCAGATGCGGAGGTGGGTCTGTTTTCGGGGGCCGTGTTGCTGAGCGAGCGACCGGGTTTGAATGATGTCAAGGCCGTGCAGAGACTCCAAGATCGTCTGTTGGAGGCACTGCGTATTCAGGGGAGCAGAAATCACTCGTCAGTAACGGAAATTGCGGCAGTCAGTGGATGTGCAGGTGGAATTGCTCAGAGAATACCGGAGCTTCGGGCACTTGGCTTGAGGCATGCAAATCTTCTTGATTGGTTCAGACGAAATTGGACAAAACTTAAATTACCACCGTTGTTTGCCGAAATATTTGACATTCCCAAGTGTGAGGAGGATCTACAGTAAATTTGTAAGTTTTTCATATCACTTATTTATCCAAAAAATTCATTCGAAATAAGAGCTACACATTTCGTCTGCTTATTATTAAAAAAAAATCATTTTATATTAAACAATTTTCGTGTTTTTTTTCCTTTTCAAGCGATAACTCGGTAACTAAGCGAGATAATAAAAAATATTATTGAAGTTAAATTATAGGGAATTTAATTTTCTATAAAAAATATAGAATAAAGTTTTTTTATATGTTTACTCGTTTTCGAGATATTTTGAAAAATTAAAATTAAAAAAAAAACTAAAATATATCAAAAACTGCAAGAGATAAAAAAAAATTTATCCAACACTTTTTGTTTTAAATTTAATTCCCAATCATTTATGTCTAATAACGTTTTTTGTTATCTCTCTTAGTTATCGAGTTATCATTAAAAAACAAAAAATAAAAAATTACAAGTATACCGAAAAAACGTACATATTGTGGGGGAAATAAAAAAAAATTTGTTACTTTTAATGAATTTTTCGAAATATGTAAAAAAAAAAACAAAATTATGCACCTTTCGAAATTAGTAATGCATTTTTTCTTCATGTAAAATGCTCTTTTTTTTTGTAATTAATTTCAGAGGCCTTGCTTCAAGTTAACACCTGATGCGAGACAACTCAATCATTCGCCATTGTTAAAATCAACATAGGCAACACATATCCAACTAATCCTCATGATTTCATAGCAATGAAAAAAAAAAAAAAAACTAGGAGAAAGATTAAGTCTTGCCTGAATAGTGATAATGAGATTAAATTTAATAACAATGGATCACCGAGTGACTGATGACACCAAGAACTATTCCAATACTCAGCTAGTTTCAATGTTGTTATTTCTCCAAGTCCTGTGAAACCTAAAATTCCGAATCACGAAGACGATAGAGAAAAAAGAAGAAAAAATCATCTCAAGTAATGATGTAGCGAATTTAATAAAACGCATGCATAGCAACTTGATCAGTACCTATATATACTCGTACATTAAGCAACAGAAACAACGTATAAAAATTAAAAAAAAAAAAAACAAACAAACTTTTATAGTCTCGAGACTTGAAAATGAGAAAAAAAAAAACTGTTTTTTTCCTCTTAGGCATATCTCCATTTAGGTGCATGTGCTGTATAACTCGCGTCTCGATCTATGCAATCTATTTTTATTACTCAAAACACTAGAATATTTAGCAGAGGAACATAATATTTGACGGGAATTTTATCGTTGCATTGTATAATCTTTCTCAGGTTATTTAATAAAATATAAATATATTTTTTCGGTTGCAAACTAACATGAAAAAAAAAAAAAACAAGTGGTAAAAGTGTAAAAAATTTCATAGCTCTCTCTGTCTTTCTCTCTCTCGCTCTCCTGCTCATATCTTCATGTCTATTATTTGTGGGAATTATTTGCTCAGAATTTGCACAATCATATCTGCCTGTTGGTCTCGTGAGAGGGTTGACGATAATATTAGTAAGCACCACGTATAAAAAAATAGAATGTAGATCATTTCTAAATTGAGCGCCATATTTATCTGTTCTAATTTTTGGTCCGTTTACAAGAAGAACGAAAAAAATTAAAAAAAAAAATTATATAGTGAATAGAATCTTGAGGCTCATTGATAAAGCAAATGTTTGACAATGACTAGAGTTAAAAAAAAATTGCGTATCAATACTATCCAATTGATTGATTTAAGGGTGTATGAGAGGTCGAGTTTTTGTTTAACAATTTTTATGTTAAAAAAATTCATTTTATCAATATATAATCATGAAAAAAAAATTTTTTTTTTTTTTGAAAAATAACAAACAGTCATGCTAGTATTATATGAGTGCAAAAAATATTAAATTAAACTATTTATTTATGAAATTTCAAGATAGTGAAATGAAATTATGGTTTCTTGCTATTTCGAAAAGGAAATCTTTTTTTTTCTCAATTTTTTTGTTGATTTTCTTTCAATATAGTTTATTTCAATTCTGATAAATTTCTGTACAATTTGTCTGTAAAAAATGATAAAAGTCAATCCAATTGGATGGTGAAAAAATAACTATTTCCACGTTGTAGTTGGTATAGACTTCGAAAAATTTATTTTTAATTAAAATAAACAATTTTAAAAAATTATTAGCCATAAACATTGCCTTGAAATTACATAAATAATTTTTACAAGCACATAATACTAGCATGACAATTGTACCTCTCATATATGCTTAATACAACTAGACGATCAATTAATCTTACTATTATATTAATGCATTTCACAATATTAAGAAAACGGAATTTTTCAATTTTAAGCGCTCACATCAAGTTGTGAATAAACATATCATACTTAATTAATATATTAATGACAGAAAAAAAGAATTAAGAGGATAGTATAAATATAAATAAATATCTACAACATTTATTAACATATATAGATAAAAAAAAGTATATATAATTATATAGTGAATATGTGAGTTAAATAATTAAAATATCGGGTGTGCTAATTCTTGCAATTTTGTCAATAAAAAGAAAACAATTGTGGGGAGATATATATATTATATATATATCATCGATAAATATTCAAAATTTCTAGTCTTCATATAATATGATGAATTCGTTTATTATTATTACTATTATTATTATTATTTCTTTTTTATATTTGGAATATGTTGTGTGTGAATACGGCGTGTTAATCGTTGAAACGGCCAAATAATAATTTATTAATTTATAAGATTAATTATAAAAAATATGCACAAATGTGACAAATTTTCTTCTTTTGTGTCTCAAGAGAGGATAGATCCAGTTGATAATAATATTAATAATATAAATAATAATAATAATAATAAAAATGGTCGCTTGTTAAAATATCGTATCATTCATATTGCTAAGAAAATGTCTTCATTTTTTTGTAGTTCTATTTATAAGTTAATTCCCTCCCCTATCGTGGTGCTGCTTTATGAGCTATCTTGAAATATTTCTATCGCAACTCCCTCCCAGCAAACACAATCAATTTTTCTATGTCTATAATAAATTGTAAAACTTATTATTTATCATAATGATAATGATGATGATGAAAAAAAATTATGAATTTATCTCTGACAGTAAAAATAGGCATCTCAGCCAAATCATGGAATTGTTTAAAAAAAAATCTTATAAAAATATACATATTGTATATACAACGATAAACGATATTAATGATGGTGGTGATGATGATGATGATGAGGATGATGATATACTTACAAATGACTGCTCTATACTGCTAAAGTACAAATCTTTCATTTAATTATTTTATTTCGTTTAGTGTAAATTTACAAATTAATACTGAACTTTTGTTTTGTTTTGTTTTTTTTTTTTTTCAATGCCGATACTTATATGCATTTATATAAAAGATTGAAATAAAATTTTTTAAATCATTTTGATTGTTAATATTGAGAGGAAACAATGTTTTTTTCTATAATTTAATTTATTTCAATCTTTTGTATTTTTAGTTTTTATTATTTTAAATACATTTTTTACATTATTTTTTATTCAATTTAATTTATTGTGCTCTAAATTACGTCCTTCGGCTTATTATACTGTATAAAAAAAAGGGGAGAAAAAAAAACAAACATTTTCATGACATTTTCATGATTATTTTATCATGTAAAATTATACTTTGGACTTGGGGGTGTTACGTGCGACAATCAATCGAACAGTGCTCTCGTCGATGATATGATGATAAAAAAAAGAAAATTCGTGAGCCTATAAAAAATGGTACCATAAAATATATTATAGATATATACATCAAAAATCAATTTTAATGAATCTCGGATTAAATAATAAAAATCTTAAATTATAGTTGCGCTTACTTGTTATAACTTGAATATAATTGTTTCGCCGAATGAAAAGATAACGGCCCTGATCTTGTGATACTTGCTCTTATTCCGTCATAGCTAAAAAAAAAAGTATATTTCAAACATTAATAATAATTAATAAATAATTAAAAAAAAATATGAAAAAAACCCAGAAAAAAATATTATAAATACTTCCGCAGTATAGCAATTTTGGAGGAGAGAAGAGGGAATTCTATCAATTTTGCGGAAGTATGTGTAGATTATAATTAATCATGATGATGAAGAATATAAAAATTCAATTTTTGTTTTCTGTTCTCACTGTGTATCTTGTTCATGTATAGACAAAAAAATAGTTATTAATTAGGAGAGAAACATATCGGAGAACGAGCACACAAAAAAAAAACACTAAATAAATTTTAGGCGCTTAGATAGATGCATACACAAATAGATATCAATATATATATTTTTTTTTATTAATTTACACTTTTTCCCCGTTATGTTTGATACTGTAATTTCTATCTAAGAATGTAGAAGAGGTGTAGAATCTTTGCTAAAAATTCAAAGGTTGAAAAAAAATTGAAATTTTTAGAATGAAAAATGATAAAAATTTTTTTTTTTTTTTATGATTATTTAGTGATGAAATTTTAGTTTTTTTAATCAACTTTGTAAATTTAACGTTTTTTTGAGTATGTAATGATGAAAAAAAAATTTTTCTTAATTTTTTTATGATTGTTTAGTGATAAAAATTCAGTTTTTTTAAAATGGAAATTTTTTACAAAGACTGCACCTCTCATTTTGAATAAAAAAATGTCGCTTTTTAGTCGGAAAAAAAAATTTATTTCTGTGGACAATTGTACTTAAAAATGATGTGAGAAAAAAAAAAATTTTTTAAATAATGAAACTTGCACAAAAGGTGTTCTCCAAGAAATAATAGTATTAGTGTGTTGATTGAGTAAAATAGCCGAAAGAGAGAGATAAGAATGCTATTTTACTAAATTAATCTTATGTACCTACATAATTAATTAATTAATTATATCATGCTCACTCTTGTGCTCAGAATGTATCTCAAAGTAATACGTGATTATCATTACTACACACATGTAAATTTTTTGCGCTCTCTGTTCTCTTCGTTTTAAATGATGATAATGATGATGATGATGATGCATATTGCCATTGCTTTCTCTATTACGAAGATTATATGATGCTTCATATAAATAAAATACGAAATGAAAAAATAATATGAATATTAAAGAAAAACAAATAACTAACAATTATTAATAAAATGTGAGAAAAAAAAAAATAAAGAAAAACATGGATTTCGTGCATTTAATCGCAAATTGAAACTTGGTGCCAATTATAACTAATTAGTTAAAAAAATAATAGATAATAGGAATTTTATCAGAGTATGTATTGTGAATTCTTTCATTACTGATGGTCTTTAGCTCTATATATTTGATCCTCCGGAAGATCTAAAATCCGAGTGAGCAATTTTAAAAGCGAAGAAAAAAAATAAATAAAAAATAAATAAAATAGATAAACTATGTATTTCGTTGCCTTTGAGAGGATTGTAAAGTGTGGCAATAAGAATTGAGAAGATTTATCAATAATCTTTATTGTATGAATTTTTTTTGTCAGGCCTCATGTTGTTTTTTGAATCGGTCACAACAACAACAACAACAAGAAAAGTCATCAGAATTTTTTGTTTTAGAAAAAAAAAATAAGTGACTTCCGATTATAAGAATTATTTTTATCAATTTGTCTCTTGTGCACTTATGTTTTTTTTTCTCTGTGAACGGAAATTGATTGTTGAATGAAGGAAAATATTTAGCTAATAAAAAAAATTGATATTTACGTTGTTAGAGTGATAATTCGTTGCGTTAGTATGCGCGCATATTTGTCATGACTACAAGAAGAAAAAGAATGAATCATTTTTTTTTTAGTAATAATGGTTAAGTATATAAAATAATATATTCACGTGTTTCGTTTTTTATATCGTTATCGTAATCTACTCAAATATATTTGCATTGTTATAAGTTTCATGGAAAGACTTGACGAATTAAAATCTGCATAATTAAGTTATTGAACTTATATAAGATGAATATAATATATTGTGGTCATCTACTTTTTCGCACACATACAGACACAAACACACACATAAATCCTCAATCATTGTTCTCCTTTTTTTCTACTTGATAAAAATGACAAAAAAAAATTTGTCCCCTCTCCACAAATGGTGTTGTACTTTTTCATATAAAAAGCATTGCCGAAATAAATATGGGGTTAAAAAAGTCGAGTGATTCAAAAATAATTTATTTTATATTTAGTTTAACAATATGTACTTGGACTTATTTATTTATTGTTATTCCCGCAACTGATCGATTAGTTTAACAGAAAATATTTTTAAAGAATTTATTAAATAATATTTTTGAAGAGTTAGAATTTTACAAAGATCGTCGAGGTTCAAGGATAATATTGACATGGTATCTTGTCAATTTCCAGGACCTACTTGCTGTATATAACGGTGAAGAATTGAAAAAATAAAGAATTAGAAAAAACTAAAATGGGTTTGAAAATTTTATTCCTGTCCCATGCCTTGATTTTTTTTTCAGAACCTCCATATACATGTCTCAGGATCTGTAAATTTCATTTACAAAGACCCCAAGAAAAAAAAAAAATCTCCAACCGTTCTCGAAATATTTGCAAATAAACAATTTTCGCAAAGTTTATTAGCTTACCGTTCCGTTGTTTATGGTCCGATTTTGGTTGACAAATTGACGAATTTCTCCCGAATAAACTTTTCTTTTCAACTTGAATAATTTTTTTTTTATTTATTTATAAAATAATTATCAAAATTATAAAAAAATAGGCATTGAGACTTGTAAAAATAAAAAAAAAGAAAAAAAAAATTTTAAAGAAACTGAATCGGCCGGTAAAGAAGTCCTCCATCTCAATTGTTTATAACTCTTTCAACCCCTTTTCTGTATCTTCGCCCCTAATCATCGGATGACCTTGAAACTCGGCATGAACGTTGGGTACCCTGTCCAGGTAATACCATTTGAGTTTCAGCCAAATCTGTCAATAAACAACGAAGCAGCAGGCGAATAAACATTGCAAAAATTGTTTATTTGCAAATATCTCGAGAACGGTTGGAGCTAGAGCATTTTTGAGGGCATTTTTGGCAGGGTTGAGCCATCGCCTCAGGGATGTCGGTAACTTTTTATCTTTCCATAGAGTAATCGTCCGCCCCCCTATTGTTATAAACAAAAAAGTTAGTTACAGAGCCCTATAGGGGGTCGGTAATTT
>MVJL01000043.1:0-43474 GCA_002156465.1 Macrocentrus cingulum | reverse complement strand
TTGCAAATTTTTTTTTTTTTATTTTCAATTTTTCTCAGAATTTTGAGGGCGCGGCGGAGGGGGGGGGCGATTTTTAGAGGATTTTTTTGTTAAGTAAAAGTTGGAATGATGAAAAAATTTTATTTCGGCTTTTTGGGGTGTTAAATTGAAAATTTTCGAATTTTTTTTTTAGAAATTTTGTTAAAAAAGGGAAGGGGAAAATTAGGAAAAATAAAAAAATGTCATCATTAGTTGGATATATCTCAAAATATATTTAAAATAATTATTTTGTAATTTTAAATTGCGCAAATGTGATTTTTTTTCAATAATTCATGAATTTTTCCTGAAAAATACTATAAAAAAAAAAGATTTGGAGACTCAAAATCATTTTTAATTAGTTGAATTACTTAAAATATAAAATCTTCAATATAAAACTAAAGAAAAAAAACTTTTTTCTTCGAAATAACATTTTTTTTGTATTCGCTGCTTCTATATATGACATTGTCTTTCAAGATTTTTTTTTTATAAAATAAAGAACAAAAAAAAATCATTTTTCCATAGAAATCTATGTCTAAAGTGCCTCTATAAAATTTTTCTCAGCTAGTTAGACTTGAAAAGTTACTCTCCCCGCGGCGCTGGGGGCATAACGAAGTCCGAACCCGAGACAGCAGATGCAGGACACTCTCCAGCTTCCTCAGAGCCTTCCTCTTATGCCATGAAGCCTAGTTACGCGGCGTGCGGTAACTAATGAACGTTTACAGTCTCACCTGTCCGAGTCGCGGGAGTCGGCGCGACGCTAATTTATACATGAGGGCAATCTGGGACGGGCCTTGGGGCCCAATCGGCGCCGGTCGCTGCATGCAAATGTGCCGAATTCACAGGAAATTTGTCCTCTGTGAGGTCTTGACAACAATTATATCCAAGATTAATTTTTCTCCATTGCTGCGCAATTACTTGGCGAAAACTCCCTTCGAAAAAAAACATCGTGTGAGTCTGATTAAGATCTCGTTTCGTGAAATTCTGGCGGGGAAAAAAAAAAATATGTCAGCCAAGTAGGAATTATCAAAAGCATTTATTAATGAAGGTCATCAGTCTTTAAAAAATTTTAACAGGAACTAAAATTTTTTTTTTATTTTTAACATTTTGGCACGAGTTAAAAGCATACGCAAGTTAATAGATGCAATCAATTGAGCTGTGTTTGCAGCCTGTAATATTGAGTTGCGTAAATAATATTCACTTGTTGGATGATTGCATGCTTGTGGATATCGTTTGGAGGCACGAAAACTCAGGAATCAGCTCGTAAAGCGTGAAAACTATACCTTCCGCACCGTTTAAAAAATCGTATAAGGTGGAAAATAATTTTTTTTTTATTGTTTGATGTTGGAAATGATTTTTTTATTGTGCTAAGATTTTTTTTTTCAGCAATTTATATTTTAAAATAATGGTTATTTGAAGTTTTATTTGTGAAAATGAAAAATTTTGTCTCGATAATGACGTTTTTTGTTTGTACTGTTGAAACTAAGCCGAATTTGAGGATAATGCTTATTATGAAATTGAAAGGTTATTAAATTCCCTATAAATTGACCAACCTGAGGTTATTTTAGCTCGAGTAGTTATCGAGATATCGCGTGGAGAGACGCAATGTCTCTTTCACGTAAAATCTTTGGAAATATTTCGGTTACAGCGGGTTTTTATGGCTCATTTTGAAGATTGTTTAATTACCTAAAAGTTTGTTTATGTATATATGCATATCTAACGTCTGCATCAGCAAAATTTTTTGACTTTTTAAAAAAATTGTTGAAAAACTGAAAAATCGAAAAAATTGGTTTTCTTTATCATGAATTTTTTTTTTTTGGAATTAAGACGATTGACGTTAATTTACGATTTTTTAATAATATTGAAGTTAATTTTTCGATTTTTTTACTTGAAAAATTGAAATTTTTTATTTTAAAAATTTTTCCATTATTGCAAATATTTCAACAAATACTAAACCAAGCGAGTTTTTGCTTAAAATCTTTTTTGTAGCCCTTAAAATTTTCTATAAAAAAGGTTCAATAAAAAATTTTTCTATCTTGAATAGTTCTCCAGATATTTCCATGTAAAAATCCAGAAATAAAAAAAGTTGAAAATTTTTTTCATTTTTCAACTGAAATTTTTAATAATTTTGAGATAACAATTTTTTCGAAATAGCAATCTGTGTGGAACAGGGAGTGCTAAATGCTACCGCTGGTATCCGTCGACGTAAATTATCCAGTGATTAGACAGGACAAAAAAAAATTCGCCAGTTGTGCACACAATCAAGGAGCATGACGTAGCGAAAAAATATTGATTGCGCATGTAGAGATATGTAGAAAGCACATTTGAGAATCTCGCGAGTGTGATCATCTAGTGCGGCTGTAGGCGAGTAATCGCGTAATAACGTCGTAGAAACCCATACGAAATCGATATAACAACCCTTGCAAAAATTACAAAGCTATAAATATTTTGCCTCTGCAATTTGACTCATACATTTTCTCAACTTCATTTCAGTTTCTCTGCTCATACATGACGGTTATTTAAATAATAGTGCGCCAATTAAATCCACTGAGAGAATGAATAAAAAGAGTAATTTTAAAATCAATTTTTCAACAACAACCGACCGTCAGGTCCAATTGTATTTCGTTAAAATTGGGCGCATTCAAAAACTCGTTCAATATAATTTGCTTGAAATTTTTTTTTTCTTTTTTTTTTTTACACTGAAAGTGACTCGAAATAAGCCAGACACACATATTCACCTCACATTTATTATATATATCCTTCTCGAAATTCCAAACGTAGTAATAACTGCTTGAGAATTGATCGTAACTCAGCTCGTAAAATGCATTCGAGTGTTTTTACAGTAAACTTATGACATGAAAAAAATTTTTTTTTCAAAAAAAAAAAAAAATTGTCATGCAAAATTAAAAAATATATATATATATAAATGAAAATCAACTCTTCTACCCTTAAATAAAATTATTTCGAGAAAAATTCGTTATAAATTTTTAAAAAAATTTTTTCATCAAATTTTTTTTTTCGAGTAAAAATTTGATAACAATTAAAAAACTATTGTTATTTGTAATTTTAATGTAATTAAAAAGAAGTTTTATAAAATTTTGCATATTTTGAAGATCATTTTTTCAAGGAAAATTAGTAAAAACAATTTTTTTTCACAATGTAACGTATAAATTTTTTTTTGTATCGCAAATATCTTAACAAATATGAGATCTATCGAATTTTTATTAGAAATCATTTTTGTAGCTCATCAAATGTTCTATAAAAAAGTTTATATAAAAAATTTTTCTAACTCTAATAGTTAAGTAGATATTTCTACGTGAAAATTTGAATATGAAAGAAAATTTCGATTTTCTAAAAAAATCTATTTTTTAATAACTATAAATATCTCAATAAATATTAATCATACCAAATTTTTGCATATAACCTTTTTTATAGCTCTTAAAATTTCTTATAAAAAATATCTCATGCAAAATTTTTCTATTTCAAACCGTTTTTTAGATATTTAAAATTATTAAAATTAATACCTTTAATTTCAATGAAAATAATTCGTAAAAATTGTTTAAATGCTATTATTTTTAATTTTAAAGCCAGAAAACTTTTTTTTTTATAAAATTTGGTTTTAGAAAATATTTTAATTCGTTTTCCTGAAGAAAACGGAGTAAAAAAATTTTTTTATTGTGTAAAAAATGATTGAATTGTGATTATTGTAAGAGAAAATGATTTAATCAATAAATTGCCATATTTTCCCTGTTGGATTTTGTTTTGTCTTTTTTTTGTGCACGTAACTATATAGATTTGCAATGCTCGTGATTCCCACGGGAATATTTCAAGAGCGGTAATCCAAAGGCGATTCCAACAATATAATTAGAGAAGATAGTCGCCTTGGAGAGGCAAGCGTGTTTCCAATTAATTCGCGAGCGCGCGGCAGAGATCATTAGGTGGCTGTATAGCGTTCCGATAACTTTCAACCGCAACCTGCGCTCCGCCTGGCGAGTTATCGATAGTAAACACGCGTCACTACCCGAGTAGGTAAAGTGAAAAATCGATTTTTAGCACTCCCTTATACTCTGCTTCCAATGAGGAATTATATATGGTCGCTGCAAATACGCTCTAACTGCCCAAATGCCGTTTAATTGGTCACTTGAAAAATTTTATCATCTATAAATATGTCATATAAGTCTATTTAAACCCTCCCTAAAAATTGCAACACTCACAAAATGATTTTTTTTTCAACAAAAAATACAATATCAAAAGCAAAAGGCATTAAATTTTAAGAATATTGAAATTCAATCTCGTTTTTCGGGGTGAAAAAAGGGTTTATCAATTTTATGTGTATAATAAATTTTGTAGGGAATTTAAAGAGCTACAAAAAAGATTTAGTACAAAATTTTCGAAATTCTTGTAGTTTCCAAGATGTCTGCGAAAAACAAAATTTTTCCACATTAAATTGCGAGAGTATCGAATTTCAATTCGGTTTTTTGGGGTGAAAAAAGGGTTTTTCAACTTCAAGTATTTTATAAATTTTGTAGGGAATTTGAAGAGCTGCAAAAAAGGTTCGGGACAAAATTTTCACAATTTTTATAGTTTTAAAAATATCCATGAAAAACAAAAATTTTTCCACATTAAATTTAAAAAATATCAAAACAACCCCGTTTTTTAGTTTTTTTCGACTTCAAGTGTCAGATAAATTTTGTAGGGAATTTAAAGGGCTACAAAAAAGATTCAGTACAAAATTTTCTTAATTCTTGTAGTTTTCAAGTTATTTGCGAAAAAAAAAATTTTTTTCACAATAAAATTCAAAAACATCTAAATTCAACCTCGTTTTTTAGGGTGAGAATAGGATTATTCGACTTTAAGTGTTAAATAAAATTTGTAGAGAATTTAATGGGCTACAAAAAAGGTTCAATACAAAAATTTCTTAATTCTTGTAATTTTCGAGATATTCGTGAAAAACAAAATTTTTTCCCAAGCAGAGATTTACTTTTTTTTTTTTCAAATCAGAAATTATGGGCGCGATGGAAAAAAAAACTGTTTCAGGTGAATCAATTGATTTTCCCGCGTGATTGGAGAATGGAATTTTCTTTAAAAGGAAATGATAAATTTGTCGAGTTCATTATATGCGCTTTTATATACATATATCGATGGAGCACGAAGCAGAGAGCGAGCGGAATACAATTTCATTGTCAATTTAATTTGTAAGGACTAATGTGTACCCACGTCGTCGTAAAAGGACCAGAAAGGGAATTATATTAGTTCAACTAGGCTCTGTGTATCGATTCGTTACAAGGTTGACGCGTGACTTGCCCGTGGGTAAAAGTGCGAGCAAGCGTTCAGAGATATACTTTTACTCGGCATTCCGGACACGTAATGGTTGATCAATCCGTCGCCCGGATGCTCGAGTATCTTCACTTGTTTCACTCTAATCCAATAAAAAAACCCAATTTTCGCCCAAAACAGCCGAAACACTGAGTTTTATTAACATATTTTTATTCTATCAATTTTTTCCTCTTAAAAAATGCATCAAAAAATTGATTTTTTGTCAAAATTGTGTTTAAAAAAAATTAATTAATGAAAATATAACTACTACATACTCCTTGAGAATTTATAAAAGGCATTTCTAGTCAATAAGATTTTTTTTTCCACCATTTAAACCTCAAATTAATCAAAAAAAAATTTTTTTTTCCAAATCTCTAATTGTTTATAATAAACCCTCGAATTAAGCAAAAATAATTTTTTTTCAACTCCCACGAAATTTTAGAAGGCATTCCCAATCGTGAATTTTTTTTTGCCATTTAAACTTCAAATTAATCGAGAAAAAAAAAATTTTTTTTCAACCTCCCTAAAAATTTGTAGAAAGTTATTTATAGTGAAGAATTTTTTTCCTCTCAAAATCCCTCATTTAAACCTCAAATTATTTAATAAAAAATTTTTTTTCTTCCATTTAAACTTGGAACTAATCAAAAAAAAAAAAAAAAACAAAAAAATTCTTTCTGAGTTTGTAGAAGGTATTTCTATTTTTTCGAAAAAAAGGAAAATTTTTTTCGCTTTAATCCCGTCATTTAAAGGTAGAATTAATCCATAAAAAAAATTTTAAAAACTCCCTAAGGATTTGTAGAAAGTATTTCTAATCAATAAACTTCTTTTTTACTATTTAAACCGCAAATTAATAGAAAAAAAAATTTTTATCTAACCTCCAAAGGGTTTATAAAACATATTTCTAGTCAATAAATTTTTTTCCCTCGAATTTTCTCATTTAAACCACGAATTATTCAATAAAAAAATTATTTTCCTGCAATTAAACCTGAAACTAATCGAAAAAAAAAATTAAAAAACTCTAAAAGTTTGTAAAAGGTATTTCTATAATCAATCAACTTTTTTTCCATCATTTAAACCTCGAACTAAACAATAAAAAATTAAAAAAAAACTCCTCAAGGGTTTTAACAAAGTATTTCAAGTCGAGAAAATTTTTTTTTCATCATTAAAACCTCGAATTAATGAATAAAAAAATTTTTTTCTGGTCTATAAAGTGGAGTAAAAAATTCTAGAATAAAATAAAAGTTGGCGGTTCGCACGCGCGATCTCGTAAATAACGGCGCTCTTTCAATATGGCTTTTTGTCGCGTGATTATCGATTAGATCCAGCGACTACTGTGCGCCGCGCGCGCACGCTGTATAAACACTCTTTCTCTCGGACTGGAAGATTTATCGAGAGACCTCGGCACCCGAGAGCGCGCTCGTGGTATATCACCATCGTTGCTGACCATCACAGTGCGTGTTTTGCCCTCGTATTGCGCGCGTTGCGCAAATCGTCGCTCGCCAGACGTTCAATATACACTATCGCTCGATACATACGTTGTCGTAACTCCCCGTTAATTACGCTAATTGACGCATCGATTTCGTACAGCTAGGCAAAGGAACACACAGTATACGCTGAGAAAAACTAGGCAATCTGTTGGCTTTTGCCGTCCATCATTCGAGAGAATCCGCTGCCACTCTCCCGCGTATAAACACTCGCGAGCACTTTCATTTTCAGTCCGATCGCCAAAGGGCGATTAGCTCTGCGCCTTTCCAACTCTACTTTATTGTCTTACCCAGATTTTTACATATACATAATATTTCTAAGTTATTTCAATACTAAATAATTTTTTTTACCATCAAAAAAACGAAATTTTCCGACAATTCTGAAAAATTCTTATCAACATCAGCGACATTTAATACAAATATCTTAATTAATATTGAAGATACGAGTTTTATATATGAGAACACTTTTGTAGAGAATAAAATTCTCTATAAAAAAGGTTCAATATAAAATTTCATTAAAATTCTTATTTTTCAAGATATTTACAAAAAAAAATTTTTTTTAGAAATTTTGATTGAACAAAATTTTTTTTAGTTGCAAATATTTTGATGATTTTGTGAGATTTCGGGGATATATTATAGGACCTTTTTTAAAGGGAATTTTAAGAGCTACAAAAAAGGTTTTATGTAAAATTGCCGTAACTTGATTGGCTTTCAAGATATTTTGTTAAAAAAAAAATTGATTTAGTGTCTCTTCTGAGAATAAAAATAATTAAATGATGGCTTTTTTCTTTTGCAAGCCGACCAATGACTGTTAATTTAAAATACGATCTGATAAAAAAAAATTTAATTTTTATAACACTAATAGCCGACTGGAAATGTCTTTAATAAGCAGAACGTAAATTAAAGACACTTTTATACGACGATTCGCACTTCTGAGAAGCCTGACGAGTATCGGCAGGCAATTACGACTGGCGCAGGTGTCGAGACCAATCGAGGGAGTAGCCGATAAGCGACAGAGCGCAAATAAAAGAGGCATCAAGGGTGCATAACACTGAGAAGCAGAGTAGTAACTCTGACTATATAGCAGAGAATGCCAAGAGCAATTTAAATGAACGACCGCAAAATGTCCTGATCCAATCTTTTGCCTCTGTGTTGGGCTCCAACTCCGCCCATTTATGTCTCACTATCATTGACTATCGTCTCGTCGTCGCCTAGTAATTTTATTCCAGCTTGCAACATTAAAAAAACATCTCTCGTCTACTGAAACTTCATCTTTTTTATCAAATATCTCAAAAACTCGCAATTCCACAAAATTTTTACTCTCTTGCTTTTTTGTAGCTCTTAAAATTCCCTACAAAATGGCATATTGAACAATTCAATATCTTCAATATTTCCCAAAATACAACTGAAAAAGAAAAAAATCATAAACATTTCTGTGGGTATTTTTCGTATAAACAGAGAGAAAAAATGTTTTTACAGATTTTTACATTAAATCATTTTTGTAGCCTTCAAAATTCTCTATAAAATCGTACTCTTGTAAAAATGTTGTATCTCCAATTTTTTCCGAGATATCTGCGAAATAAACAAATAAATTTTGTTATTTGGTCATTTTTGATGAAATATCGTATTTGCAGGGAAGAAAAAAAATTTTTTTATGAAATTTCCAGTAAATTTAGTTCGTTAATTATACTCATACATCGTTGATGAACCTATTTGAGGTAGTTTGAACCCTCCAGAGTCACTTGAATTACGTTTTTAACGCTACAAATCGTATTTATGCCTCCTCAGAGAGTTTCACGCACAACAGAGCGCTCGAGGGGCCATTTATAAATTACCCCGAGTGCTCAGGCGGTCTCGTGTACATTGTTTTATCCGCAAAATTGATGGAATCAATGCGAGCTATGGTCTAATAGCCATTGAAATATTTTATCAAGCGTGAAATACACGATTTCACATTTTTTTCGAGTGAAAATTGATTTGAATATAGCTTGTACATTTTTTTTTATATAATGTGTAAGGTTTGAAAATCATAAAATTAATTATTACAATGTCTTGTTGGTAGTTGAGATTATTACAGTGTATGTTGTTTGACGCATTAACTATAATCTAGAAGTGTGAGAAAAAAAAGCTGATGAAAAGTATCGCATCAGATGACCAAACTGCTGCGAAATGGGATACCCGTGTACTTGCTACTCGTGAAGATAATAAAACCTTTTCTGTTCACTTCTCGGCAACTGCTAATTACACTCGTAAAGATTAATTAGATTGCTTTAGTGTAACTTATCTACTTCTTTGCGAGACTAAAGACTTTTTCACCTTGCGATGAGTGCTTTTATTCTTTGACTTAATAAATTATTAGGCTCTACAAGTATAATGTTGATGTTCGTTTAATAATGAAAAATATTAGAAATAATTTTTTTTTAGCATTGAAAATCACGAAATATTGTATTTTTTAAATGAATTTTTGTAATTTTAAATAGTTTTTTGACGTTTTTTTTTAGCTAATTTGAGGAAATAAAATTTTTTTAAATACTCGATTTTATATGAAATTTAATTCTCTACAAAAAATTTCTCTTCTTCTTTTTTCGAATTTTAAATAATTTTCAAGATATTTTGATATTTATTTCATCGAAAAAATTAAAAAACTTTCAGTCTTTGAAATTCGCAGATTAAAAATTTTCCCTTATTCCTCTGCAATAAAAAATTATTTAATGTAACCTAAAAAATCATAACTATGGTTAAAATATTATTAGAAAAAAAATTTTTTTCATTAAAAAATTTTACCTACAGAAATCTCGCGGTTTTCGCGTGAGATTTCCACATTTTTTTTAGTTTTTTATTGATAACTCAATATAACTAAACGAGATATCAAAAAATGTTAAGATAGTAAAATAATTGATAAGTTAATTAACTATAAAAAATGTTTCATAAATTTTTTCAAAATTTTGTTTCGTTTTCAAGATATTTTGAAAAATTCGAATTTTCAAAAAATAATAATATCTCGAAAACCAAGCAACTTATCAAAAAAGTTTATTCAACATTTTTTATCAGAAATTAAACCCCCATTAATTTACGTTCTCTAACATTTTTCATTATCTCCCATATTTACCGAGTTATCGCGGAAAAATTGAAAAAAATCCCGAAAACCTCGAGATATCCAAAGTGTATCCATACCCTTTAAAAATTTCCAAAAAAACAAATTTTTTTCCTCAATTACAAGAAAACTCATCTCGAAAACGTTAGCATAGTGTATTCTCACATTTTTTGAGAAATTTTAAGCGTAAAATCTGACGAAAAAAAGGCGAAAAAAATTTTTTTCACGATAAAAAAAAGCAAATTTTGATTTAATGACTGAAAAAAAACGTGTGAGATTATTGTTACTGATTTTCTCACGCCTGTTCCGGGCATTGGCCGGTGTGGTGACTGCCGGAGAGACAGATCGCGCGAACGAAGGGCGATTTCAGGAGATGGATCGGACGCCACACGAGAGGTCCAGAGTGACTGATTTGTGTGAACGAGACTCCGTCGCCTTGGCTGTACTTAAATGGGAATAAACGGCGACTATGCAGGTGTAGACGTGAATCTATCGATCGTGACGAGAAAGAAGGGAATAAGACGGATGGAAAAAGAGATTCAAGGATCGTTTGAGGTCGCGGAGATTTACTGGATTAAAAAAAAATAGCGAGCATTTACAACACATCCGCGCATCACGTTCTTTCAAGTGTTTAGTGAGGCGAGTTTGTCGCTGGAAATTGTGAAATGGGAGCAGCGAGAGTGTATATAGAAGACGCGCACGCGGTTAAAAGCCTCCGACCGACGTGGGCGCAGCAAAACGCTCAGCTCCAGTCGCGTCCCTCGCAGCAGAGTGAAAGAGAACATTTTTATACTGCATAATAGCTAAATGGAAGAACGATGTCTTATATATGCTGCAGAAACTCTTCTTCCGTGTGTGAGTATTGGACCAAGGCTTTCATAAATAACGCGGCGAGCACGTGCAAGCGCTAACTAGAGTCTACAAATGTCTTGCGATATCGAGCATGTCTTAATTCGCATAAAGCAACCTCTACCGCGATTCACTATATACTTTTTATTTTGTACATCACGGAAAAAAAAAATCTGCCGTCTCTTGTTTCATATTTAATTGCATAAGAAATTTTATTAATAATTATTTTGACAGAAATTGAAGAAATGTGTTGGAAAAAAAAATTTTTTTTCGTCTTTAAAAAAATAAAAATTCATGCAAAATTGTGTAAAAATTTAACAGAAAGTGATTTAGAGTTTTCAAAATTGATTTTTTAATTTTTTACTGAATTTTAGCTGGATTTTTTTGAGTTTTAATTCCCAAAAAAATTTTTTTTTTTATTTTATACTCGCTAAAAATTTTTTTTTCATTTTTGAACCATTTTTTACATTGTTTAAAGATTAGTTGGATTAGTTGGATATCTTCTTTTGATTCTACTCGCACTCAAAAATTTTTTTAATACTTTTAACCGATTTTTTACATTGTTTGAATTTTTTTTAAATTTGATTTCAGTCGAAAAAATTGTTTTTCAACATTTCAAGCAATTTTTTTACATTATTTATAGATTATTATGAGTATTAGTTGGATATCTTTATCGTTTAGAGACTTTATTTCAAAAAAATTTTTCAGTTAGCGATGATATTTTGAGCATTTTAAAACTGCTTTTCAAGATTTAAAACTTGAAATTTTTTTTATAATAGAGATCTTATAATTTTTTTATTACGATGATTGGAATTTTTATCACTTTATGCGTAGAGACACGTGAGGATTGATTTCATTATGAAAATAGATATTACTACGATGAGTCATGGGGCCGTGACGAAAGGCAATTAATCGCCAGAGGCAAAGTTACGATTTTCAAGAGGTTTCCCGAGGTCGCCTAGTAGAATTCTCGGTGTAGGGTTACGCGAATGATTATTTTGCTCGGCGATAAAGATCGTGAGTTATTTTACGCGACCCAACGGGCCAATGACTCTCCTAGTGTTCGTGTGACATCACCGCTGGACTCAAGATGAAGAGGTTTCACATAGCGAATAAAATCAACACCGCGCACACCATATTTCCACTATTACAATCCAACTACTGCATCCAACTAAATCCAAATTATAAATATATAATAAAACTGCCAATAAAAAAAAATATTACTTGAACAAAAATTAAAAATTTTCATTTTCAATGGAATGAAAAGAATTTGAAAAAATCGGTCAAATTCTAAAATCTATAGTTTACCGAATAGACCATATAAAAACAAAAAATTTAAAAATTCACTCAATAATTTTTGAATTATCAAAACTGTCATTTCGAGTTTTTTTTACAAAATTCAACGTTAACAATCGTACATAATCTTTCATAACTCGACGAATTTTCAAGATTTTTCAATTTTCTTTACGCGAAAATTTTCCTCAAAAACAGAGGTAAAAAACATGTAAAATCAAAAATTTTCATATTTTGAAAATTTCCCCTTCAAAATACCCCCTAAAGTCATTTGTGTATTTTTTACTTTTTAACATAGATAAACCCCACTGAAATGAAATTTCTTATATCTCTGCGAGTTTTTAAGATTTTTGAATTTTTTTTACGCGAAAATTTTCCCAAAAAATAGAGGTAAAAATAATATAGAAGCAAAAATTTCGATTTTTTCATAATTTCCCACTGAAATCATCTGTTAAAGTCAATTTTACATTTTTTTAAAAAAACTTTTTTTTTGAAAATTAATAAATTTTACTTGAAAAAAATTATTTTTTCAACTTGTAATCATTAAATTTCCATGGTTGCATGTTGGAAATATATCGAGAATTTTTTTTTTCCACTCTTCACACGCGCTAAAGATAAATGCGCGGTGGATGAAAAACAGACGCGGATATACCGGAACCAGTGTGCTGATGATGATTGGACGATTGCGGCATGTATACACGGTCACCGAGATTTCCCGTCACTCTCCGGTAATCACTCGATTCATCACTTGGCACGTATTTCTCGCCTGATAGGCCACCCATCGGGAGGCAAGATCTTTCCGGATTTTTTGCCGCAGAGTAAATTCAATATCCCGCGGCGGCTGTGCTGCTCGGTCGGTAATATACGATTGAGCACGGTAATTATTTGAACGGAAGCCAGTGGGGAAAAGCCCAGCGTGCCGACACGATCCTATTTCCATTCAATGTGTCGATTAATCCAGAGGCGTTCAGGCGAATTTTCAAGACGTAAATTTACGCCGCGTGTTAGCGAGAATGACGAGGGCTTTTTTGCTTGACGAGAAAAAAATATTCCTACGGCCGACAGATGACGCTGAAGTACCGTTCGAGTTGGCGGTGATGATGATGATGGCACAACTTGCTCATCAATGGATAATCGATCGCATCTGGATGAGTCCTCGTGGCTGCTCCATTGACAGCCACTCGCAATCCCTCTTCCCCGGTGCTAGACACGCTTTGTCGATTTATTTCACCTCGTAAACGCACTCTGTTCAATGGCCTAGAATTTTTTATACAATACACATATTTTACATTAAATTGCCTTTCTAAAACGAAAAAATCCCATCGCCAAAACGTTAAAAACACTTTACCTGTCGATAACCTTATAAAGGGTTCGAGTTGGATGATTTTTGATAAAGACCTTTTTTGTAGATAATAAAATTCTCTACAAAAAAGGTCTCTTAAGAAAACATTGTATCTTCAATAGTTTCTAAGATATTTTGACCTAAACCAACAAAATAAATATGCCCATTCGGGTTTAAACATGCGATATATCGCATCACTTTATTGACGAATATCTTGATAATGATACGAGCTAGACAATTTTTGATAAGAACCTTTTTTGTAGGTAATAAAATTCTCTAGAAAAAAGAGCTCTTGAGAAAAATGTCTATTTTCAATAGTTTCGGTAATATTATCTGTGAAAAAAAATTTTAATAATAAAGTCGATGAAAAAATTTTCATTTTCGTTTTTTTAATTATGAAAATTACTTAAAATTGATAAAATAAAATTTTTCAATAAATAGGGTGTTATTTTAAAAAACATTAAAAAATATCTAGATGCCAAGAAAAAATTTCGAAACTTGAAATTCGATTTTTTTTTTAAATGCAACTCACCCGCGTCTGACTATTTTCGGGAGTTACTACTTAAACTCGAGCTGTGGCGATGTTCACAGGCTGCGCGGCGGATTCCTAGATGAATTCCTGACCAATGTCAGAGTGTATACTGCAACACCGCGTAGACCTTGAGAGAAACATTCACGATAGCATCCTCCTTGAGCAGGCGGTGTACGCCCTCCAATAATCATAAAGTATACACGTATATGCGCGAGTCCATCTGTAAGTATATACGGGAGTTACGTAAAAATCTGAGAAAGGTATGCTTAGCTATTCATAACACCAGTTGCGCAGCATTCATTATCCAGCGGTCATAATCCACCCAGAATTAAAATTTCTTGTTATGTTGTGTTCCTGTAATAATGTAATGCCAGTTGTTTGCGGGGCTCCGGACATTTGCCAAGTCTTGTTGCACTTGACCTGAACGTTTCTTCCTATACGGTCAGCTATCGGCAACAATCACCACTAAAAGCCTCCCCCCCGTTAGTCGCAAATTCATCCTGTATCCACTTTCATGTCCCTATTGATAATTATAATGATTTTCTTTTTTTTTACATCAAAATATCTTCGAAACTATCATAAATAGAAGTTTTTCTCAAGAGACCTTTTTTATAGATAATTTTATTATCTACAAAAAAGGTCCTTATCAAAAATCGTCCAACTCGGCTCCTTACCATGATATCGGTAGGAAACGTGTTCTGCAATCTACAAGGTATTCTGCAACATAAAAAAATGTTTAGCTGATTAAAGTCGAAATATCTTAGGAACTATTGAAGATAAAGATTTTTTTTTAGAGACCTTTTTTGTAGAGAATTTTATGATCTACAAAAAAGGTCTTTACAAAAAATTATCCAACTCACCTCCTTCTCTAAGATATTGGCAGTTAAATAATCTCAACATTTGGCCGACACGTTTTTTCGGTTTTAGACAACACGATATATCGATGATATTGCGGCAGTTGGAGGGTATTATTTGGTTATCTAGAGTCGTAACTCGGGTTCGGTTGGTCCAGTGGTTAATTCCAGCAAAGTCGGCGCTTTTGCACGCTTCTACATGGAAGACACGAATTTACAAGCTCGAAGCGCACGCCTTGCTATCAGATCAATGCATACACGAGAGCAGCTTCTCTGACGTGGTGGGCCCTCTCTCACTTGTATTATGTACATATAGCTGGTCGGCTCGCATCAGCCGGCTTATCTTATTTTACGCGTTCTTCACGACATTTCTATGCTGCGTCTATGACGTCGGCGCTGGGCATACGAGCGCTTGGCTGACTCGTGCTAGACGCAAATTGACCGCGGCCCTGCATTCGCACACAGGCTGTGGGAACGGGAAATAAAGAAAACACTCGCGAGTCTCATGCTACTCTGCAATTGGTAGCTAACTAACTGACTGTATAGTATTTATACTCCAACGCCACAGCCATTTCTCCCTGCAATTGTTTGCAGAAAATATCTATCCATCGTTTAGCCGGCGTTATTACCGATTTATCCACTTAGCCTAAGTGTAATTTGTGCTGAATGTACATTTATGGACAAATAAATCTCGCAGAACAAGCCAGAAACAGAAAAAAAAATTTTCTCGATTTTCATGTCTCTGCCAGGAAGATCGATTGCCGGTCAATGCGCAAACCGATCGGCATTCTTAATACGCATTTGAGATAGCCAATGGTTCACTCTAATTGAAATTCGAAGGCTCATAGAGCGTGGGATCAGTAGTTTTTGAGATATCGGCTGGAGAAGTTGGAACGGTTCGGATTAGTGATGAAGTGGGTGAAAAATCGGTTTTCATTGCTGGAAATGGTTGGTTTTAGGTTGGGTTTTGTTGATGTTGGTTAATTAAAGCTATCTGATGTTGTTATTGAGTCTGGGGAATGCTGTTTTTAAAGATGGCTCACATGTGCGGCGATGAAGATGCGTTTGCTACCACAAGGGTTATCCGTTGACAGCCATTACACGCATCATTTACCTTGGATTACACGTGCTCGCATGTTGTATATCTTAGCAGTCGAACTACCTGGAAACAGATTACCGACATTATCGATTATCTTGACCGATAGATTAACACGATTGCCACCGTCTCGCCTCGTTCCACTTGAAGCGATGTCAAGCTCGATCTCTCCAAAGTTTGTATACACGCTTATCATAATACCTGGTATGATAAATTGAGTTATGGCTGCTTGACTTTTGGTCTATGATATAGAAAATCATAAATTATTTTCATTGATCAAAACTATGTGATATCTGTTTACAGAATATCTAACAAATTTGAAGTGAAATCATTTTTTTTTATGAGTAAATTTCAATGTTTTTAATTATGATGATGAATTTTTGATTGTCAATTAAGAAAATTCAACGTTTTTTAAGCGTTAAAATTTATTTTTTAATAGAAAAATGATTTTTTTTAATAGTGATATGTTTTTTAATGGAAAAAAATGTAATTTTTTCGATTTAAAATGAATAAATTGTTGATAAAATTAAACTTTCTCCATGAAATTAAATTGATGATAACAAATTAAAATAAAAATGAAATTTCATGAGTTACGATAAAATATTCCACAATGTTGCGTCATAATTTAAGTATATCCAAAGAGCCGTAGACTCTCTCTGCGATATTTCGATGCATTTTTCGTGAAGAATATCAAGTTTAACGACGATAATCATTAATAATACAGTCAGAAATAATGAATTATATTAATAAAATGAAAAAATCATGTAATATACAAATTTACCTCTATCAAAATCAATTAATAAAACTGATATGGTGGAACACGGTTTAGTGCAAGCACAGATATGACTTGTCATGGTGGTATATTTTGGAAAATATGTCGCGAATATGTGTGTACATTTGGTTTGTTGACTTACCGACGAAATTAACGGAATGTTTGCGATAAAACATGTCGTTATCGGCGCACCAATCGAAGGTGGAACCGGTTTCTGATGATGCGTGCTCTTGTGTGTGCGTTGCAAACGTAATTTTCTCCCTTTCTTGCAGTTAAAACTACACGCGGTTTCTAGTGCTCCGAGCAAGGCAACATGCACTGGTCCCATGGGCCCTATGCACCCAGAAGTTTTCCACTTGGTCCCTTGGGTCGTTAAACATCGCATCACCTTCTTTCTCTCATTGCAACACTTCCAAATTTACTTGCAAAACATTTTGCGCACGCAGAAATTTATTGGGCCCACCCTGCGGGCCCCACATCGCTCCGATCTCTGACAAATTGCAGATAATTTGTATTTTATCCGTGTGCTGCTTTATGGATAGCTTGATCGATGGCCGATACTCGGCTGTTCGACAGTAATGAAGATGCCTCTGATGATGTGGCCCTCCAATGGAAAATGATTACACACGCGGAAGTGACATAGCGTGACGTATTGCATGTTTATTATATACGCAACGAAAAAGTTGCCAATAAAAATTGTAATCGTTGGGCCATTAAGTGCGGAAATTTGTCTGAAATTGGAAAAAAAAGGAGAAAAATATTTTATTAAGTCTTCGACGAGATTTTTTTTTTATTTTATATACATACCTTTCAAGTTATATACTCTCTCATTTCACATTTTTTTATTTTTTAGTATATTTTATTCATTTATTTTCTGTCAAACTCTTCTAAGAAAAAAATTTTTTCCCTGCATTTTACAGATTTTCTATTTTTTTTTTTTTTAGTTTTTCGCTAATAACTCGATAAATAAATAAAATATTGAAAAATTTTATAAGAGTTAAATTATTGGTAATTAAATTTCCTATAAAAAATGTGAAATACGTTTTTTTGTATCTTTTGTAGTTTTTGAAAAAAATTTCTCGATTCGATTTTTGAAAATTAAAAATTTTTTAAATATCTCAGAAATAAATAAAAATATCGTAAAAATTTATTCTACATTTTTTATAGAGAATTTAATTATCTATTATTTTACAAGAATGATATTTTTCGTTATTCCAATTTTTTGCCAAGTTATTAACAGATTAACGATATAAAAAAAATTTTTTTTTAGCATTAAAAACGCGATATTTTAATATTTTCTATTTATATTTATTGAAATCCATTAAAAATCTATAAAAATCCAACAAATCTACATAATATCAATATTATTAGTCGATAAAATATGTTATATAGTAAGTACAACGTTATTTCCTCATTGATAATTTTCATAAGACAAAAAAAAAATACATTAAATTACATAAAAAATTTTTAAATGATTCTCATCTTCAAAAACACCTTCTGAAGATATCTCGATATTATTACCAGCATAGAATTTATCGTGATTTCCCGATATATTAATAATCATCTATTAAAACTTCATTGCCGACATCGCGGGCAATTTTTGACTTCATAAGGATTGATAATTCGGTGATTAAAATTAAATTTAACTTCAGTTTCACTCGAAAAGCCATTGCGCATTTTCTCTCTGCCTGAATAATCCTCAGTGCCCATCTAATAAAGATATGACCGTGAGCCGATCGCACGCTAGCGCCTGCGGATTGCAATTCTTGTATAGATAACTGTTCAATTTCACTTGAATGGGTATTAGGCATGTTGCCGGTATATTAAATCAGTAATTTATGTACTGAATTAATAAGAATTTCCAGCAATATATTTTTTTTATCCTGTCGATCGTGAATTCCAATGGTATATCCAACCAACTGCACGATCGCGTCTTCTTTTTCCGCCATTCGCGATCTGCGCCGATCGGAAATTATACTTTGACTCACGCAGCGCAAGAAGCCAATGTTACAGCACATCAGACACGTTCTTTTTACCGTCCACATATCAGCTAAAGGGGTCATGTTCTTTTATAAACGTCTCTTGTTTTTTTTTTTCGTAGTCGCGTCACAAATAAAAAATCGCATATTCATCGACTTCCGCAAAGGAGGACGAGAGCATCGAGCATTGCGTGTCACAAAGCTGTTTCGTGGCGGCTATTCACATTAGCTAAGGCAATCATATAAGCCGCGATGTATCGCGTTGAGAAGATATTGCTCGCGCGAACTTTGCCTATTTTCGATGCGCTCTTTAATTCCCCCTACGGGCACGTGCGTTTGCACGCAAAATCGACAATTTTTTACGCCTTAAAAACAATCAAAATTTATATTTTTCTATACAAAAAATATATTTAGCTGCAAATATACGAAAAATAATTAAAAAATCAGTCATATAACACGTCAATTTCGATTGAATAATTTTTTTTTTCCTTTAATTATTCAATATCTCCGTAAATAAGCGAAATATCGAAAAATACTATCCTAATAAAATTCTAGGAAATTAAATTCTCTACACAAAATAAAAAATACATTTTTTCGATATTTCAATTGGTTCTCGAGATATTTTGAAAAATAATAATTTTCAAAAAATGAAAATTTTTTGAAAATTAATAGAGATAGAGAAAAATTTTTTTAATGTTTTTTGTAGACAATTTAATTCTACGTTTTTTAAGAAGAGTAATATTTTTTGATATCTCACTTATTTGTCGAGATATTGGTAAAAAACTAAAAAAAAAAACTGGAAATTTGCTTATTTTCCATGGGGGGTTGATATCCTAGGTTTGATAAAGACGCTTTTAAGTTGACCCAAGCTGAACAACAATACGTGAGCGGCCTTTATTGCCCGCGCTAACGAGCTAAACTTGTGTTGAGTTTCTTTCACCTTTCACCGCCGAGATTCTAGAGATTCCTAGTGATTCGCCCGCGCGCGCGCGTGCTGTCGGTGAAAATATATCGTATATTGACTATCGGCCAAGACTAATCTCGATCTCTCCCGAACATAATTGGATCAGTCTGTCGTAAATATATATATATAAGTAAATATAACGGCTTTTCTCCTCCACGAAGACCCGAGTTTAATTTTATGCAAGCTAAAGATCATCATGCGTGTGTTGAACTCCTGACCTCTTGCCGAGTAGACTCTATAGCCATAACTCGTGAGATAGATCGCTTCTCTCCAATTCATCTCAAGACTTCATTTTCATCCATGCGTGTTTTCCCGCCCCGCATTTGCCTTCACTAATTGAGAAATAATTTCTCCTTCAAATATAATTACACTTCCGAGTGTATTAATCTTGCACGTGGTCGCTTGCGCGCATTTAAACATCTTTAAAAATAAATGTCCCGTGCTGCACAGTCGTTATCAACAGGATTTAGACTCTGGGAGGCTTCAATTTCAATATTTTTTGCCAGTTAACGACATACAAGAAAATTCCTCAAAACGCCTTCGGTTTTTCTTCCATTTCGGATAGCGTGCAGTCTGAAAAACGAAATTAGACACGTTCCCAATTATATATCACTTGTTGGACAGTCGTTATCAACAGGATTTAGATGGGGGGAGAGTTGATTATTAGTAATTTTGATCCTTTAAAGATGTAAGATGAAATCCCTCAAAATGCCTTCGGTTTTTCTTCAATTTCAGATTCCGTCTGGCAATAAAACGAATTCAGACACTTCTAAAACTTGGTATCACTTGTTAGACAGTTGTTATTTATCGGATTTAGATGAAGCGAGGGTTAATTATTAATAATTTTGATGATTTAAAGTAGTACAATCAAATTCCTCAAAATACCTTCGGTTTCTTCGTTCATTTCGGATATCGCGCAGACTATAAAATGAGTTTAGACACTTCCCACACTGGTTATTACGTTTTGGACAGTTGTTATTAACAGGATTTCGATGGAAGAAGGGTTAATTTCGAGTAATTTTAACCATTTAAAGACGTAAGATAAAATTCCTCAAAATGCGGTTGGTTTTTTCTTCCATTACGGATACCGTACAGACTATAAAATAAGTTTAGACACTTTCAAAACTAGGTATTACTTGGTTGTTATCAACAAGATTTCGGCCGGAGGGAGGTTAATTTTGAGTAATTTCAATGATTGAAAGATTTAGAGCGAAATTCCTGGAAATGCCTTGGGTTTCTTCTATTGCGGATACAGAGAAGGTAATGGATGAGCTTGTTTCCAAGTCTAACATGCTAAGAGCGAGAGAGATTGTGCCTTTTAGCGTCTTCGCGTTCATAAATGTACTCCCTCACGTCTTGCGCAATTCTGAGACAGCCTTACATGCTCGATATCTTGTGCTGCATTAGTGTTGCGCGCTCTCACTGCAGACGAATAACGACTCGCATGCTCCATAACGATTAATATAGCCTGGTCATGCGGTTGAGCATCTTTAGTGGTTGGTAAACACGTCTTAAAAAATTGTAATCACCCCAGAGAATGCAATCTAGATGGATAAAATAAAATTATACAAAGTATATTTTTCGGTGGCTTATCCCTCTCATGTCTCTTGCGTATGTAGGGCGCACATATTCTCCGCGCGCACCGTTACGAAATTATGTGGCCGGAATACGTCCTTAATCTCGTGCAAGCCATCGCTCGCAGTGGCGCATCTCTTGCGCCCGTAACTTCTCCACACAGTCCGGTAAATCATCGTCATACACCCGCATAAATATCGCCGCTTAATTCAGCATTAACGGCTTAAATTATCGAGCGGCGTGAAGGAGCACATGGGTAACGCCCACGTCAGATCTGTTCAAACTCGAGGATTTAAGAAGCTGGCCCTAAAAAAAATATCCTCCAGATCCGCATGTTCGTATGTAGAAAGTCACATAAACCATGTATCGTATCGTTAATAAAACTCAAATACAAAAAGAAAAAAACCAAAAAACAATTTTTTCTTCCATTTCTAAAGGGGTATCATTTGAAAATCGTGATTTTTTTTTTTAGTTTTTTCGTGATAACTCGAGAAATACGCGAAATAATGAAAAATACTATTGAACCTAAATTATTAGCCATTAAATTTTCGATAAAAAATAATTAATAAATTTTTTCACATTTCTCATAGTTTTTGAAATATTACTGATTTTTTCAATTTTTTTTTTATTTTTCAAAATATCTCAAAAACCAGTAAAAATATCAAAAAAATTTATTTTTAATTTTTTGTAGTAAATTAAATTCCCTATGATTTTATTGTAATAACATTTTTTCTTATTTCGCTTAGTTTTCAAGTTATCAGTAAAAAATGAAAAAATTCAAGATTTTTATGTGATTAGATGTGTTAAAAATTTGAGAAAAATTGGGTTTTTTCTGGAAATATTGAGTGATTTTGCTTTCTCACTAACTTTAACAATTTAAAATACATTTAACCTTTGCGGTATGATTAAAAAAATGATTGAATTTAATAGGAAATTATCCACGGAATAAAGTCTAGCATCTTCGGAGAAATCCACGGTAGAATGTGCAAAGGCTTCTTCTATCAGGAGAAATCTAAACTTAAGGTGTGATTCGATGCAGTACCATCTAGACAAAGCCACCCACAACATAATAACAACCGAGCGAGCGACAATGGTAGAAAAAACGCCGTGGAAACGTTTATATCCACACACCCTGAAGATGCTTAACGGCATATATTGCCAAGTGAAGCCGTGGACCCTTTAATCGAGACCTCAATACGCCCCGCGGAGAGACGCTTTATGTACAATGCTGAGAAAGGAGTTGAGAACACGTGAGATATCACTGGGCGGCGGCACGGGGCCTTATGCTATACAAACTCTCCCCCGCGCATTCATTTCATTGTCCTCGTAGCGTGGGTGTCGACGCCCCCGTCAACACACTGTGCCTTTGCAATATGTCCGGCACGCCCTGCCAAAGATAACCCCGATGCCACGGCTACGGTTATAATTGGCCTTTGCCTCGTAAATCTATTATCATCTAGCCAGAGACACGGTATTTCGATGTTTTACAACTCATCGCCGCAAGTCACGCATCTTCACCGGAATTCCGTGCCTGCACCCCCTGTGAACAAAAATAAAAAAAATTCATTTCTTCATATATTTCAAAGCAAAGACACAAGAGAAACATTTAATTCACTCAATTAATATCCACTGTAAGAACAGATTTTGAAAAACTCCACTCAAAACGCAGATTACGGCGAAGTGGAATTTCGAAAAATCTTTTGAAATTATGGAAACTTTGGGCAACTTCAAAATTTTGAAATATAGATTTTCGAATCAGATAATGCGACAAAATTTAAAATAAACGAAAATAAATTATTCTCAAACAAAATTTTTTTATCTATCATAATTTATAAAATTTTGCCTTTTTTTTATGAAACTTACGTTTTTTTTTTTTTTTTCAAAAATATCTTCAAAAGTAGTAAGGTAAATGTACGATTTAATGACCGATTAAGGGAAATTTGGCGAAAAATGATTGCAATTTAAATAATTTTTAGTGTTCAAGCCTCAACAAGCGCATAATTATATCATTTGAACATTATATTTTCGATTTATAATTTTTTTTAACAGTTAAAATATAGCAATAACACAAAAATCTAAAGAAATGTCGCGTAAGTAAAAAACACCAATTACTGACCGGTCATCACGAATTAATGACCGGCCATGTTCCAGTTAATGACTGCTCAACAAATATTATTAATAAATTGTGCAAAGAAATAAGTTATAAGTTTTTAGACATTTAAATTATTTTAACTAATCGATAATTAACCTAAAGAGTCACTTTATAGGAATAATATAGAGTGAATTTTGTTTGTTTTGACTCAATTATAAACGAGTGTTTGAGGTTAGGTGAACTTGAGCCGGTCATCAACCGGTGAAACGCCGTTCGCAATGCACATGTTCCAGTTAATCACCAATTTCAGCTAGTACACGTACTTAATAATTAGTTTCCGATTTTTACAACTATCCACTCGTCTGTACAATGATACACGCGTCTTCCGCACGAAATTTGCAATCATTTAGTATTTTTTTTTATTTTGTCAATTCAAATGCCAGTGGTTATTAATTGGTACTTGGTCAGAAACTAATACAGTTACCCTAATTTTTCAGAAAAAAAAATTTTTTCAAACACTTATTTTGCTAATAGGAATTAATTTAATATTTTTCAAGACAGGGAAATACGTTAGGGTATTTTAAATACTAATTATAAAACGATGGAAACCGTAGGATAATTAAAAATTAAATTCAAGTAATTAATTTCCCACCCATTCTGCATGAAAAGTCGTAAAGAACACAGCAGTAAAGTTGTTGGCCAATATCCACAAACGGTTGTTAGGAATGCCCATAGCTCAGAGGATGATCTTAAGCGACGCGGTAACAAATGGGCCCGCGAGAATCACTCTCTCGTTATTTACATATATGCAGATGGTCGTATCACCCACGCCTTGCGGTAAAACGCCCGTTTACCGACAATAAATAATACCTCATTTATTAATCGACTTCTAGTCTTTGCATCAAATGATAGAAAAACTCTTAAATATAACGATAATTTAAAAAAAAATAACTATTACAGAAATCTTCCAATTTGAATTAATATTTTTTTAGAATTTTTCTAAAGGATAACTCTTAAAGATTTCGCATTTTTGACGATTTTTTTTTTACTTTTTAGTCGATAACTCGCTAAAAAAACAATATAACAAAAAATATCATAAAAAGTAAATAATGAGAAACTAAATTTTCTATAAAAAATGTAGAATAAATTTTTTCAAAATTCTGCTTTTTTTTCGAGATATTGAAAAAAATAAAATAAAAATTTCAAAAAACTAACAATATCTCAAAAACTAAAAAAAATACAAAAAAATTTTTCTCTACATTTTTTGTAGAAAATTTAATTCCCGACAATTTGAATCTAATAAATTTTTTCATTATTTTACTTATTTACCGAGATATCATTAAAAACTTACAAAAAAACATGAAAACTGCGAGATATCCGAGTTATAAATACCTTAAAAGATTCTAAAAAAAAATTTTTTTCTCTTATCAAAACTTGAAAATACCTATTAAACCTTTTAATCAACGTTATTGAGTAGAAACATTAAATTTTGATACATTCCTGACAGGAATGATTATGAAATAATGTTAATTTACCTCTTAAAAAATCCATTCTGTCAGACTTTTGACAGTGGCAGCTGATGATAAATGTCTCAAGCACGTGCTCTGTCACCGTTGAAGCGTTAAAAAGTCACTAGTGGGTCATCAAGATCTCATAATTACCTCTACGAGCACATAAAAGTCATTAGTTTTCAGTGTATCAATATGGTTCTGTCATCATTAGGTGGCTTTCTATTGCACCGCAGGCAGAATCATATTTTTTTCATGCTATAAAATCACATGGTGTCAAATGTCCTGATGATTAATCGATACACTTGCATTTAGTTGTTTCACGAGTTGTTCATTTCTGTTATGGCAAATCCCGGAAACTGCGTTTAGCGGCCGACTCATCGCTGTATGTAATGAAGAGAGAATCCAAGCGATCAATCTTGCGAGTGTCTGTTTAATTCGCTGATGGAAAAGTGCAAAAACGTATATCTGCGACCATGAACGTATTAGAAATGTGGAATGTGTCTCTCGCTTTCTGTTGTGTATATATGTAGGCAGGACACTGTAGTCTACGAGTGTCCCCGCGTGTAGATCACGTCGATATATAAATAAATTTCCCGTACGCACGTTCTCGCCTATCACAAGAAATCTCTGACGACCACAGTCAAGCCAGTGGAAAAGAAATCAAATGCTTGGCTCAGGGTTAGTTGGATATTTACGGTCGTCCGTGATAACTTTGTTGTCTGAAATCACTCACTGGTGATGCATTGATTAGAATCTCGAAGAATCATTCTTCTAGCTTGGGAAGTACAAGGATTTTTTTTTTTTGTACCTTTCATCGACCAACTTTTTTTTCCGTTTTTTTTCCTGAAACAGAGAGTTGATACAGATGAATGAGATAGTGGTATATAGGTTTTTTTTAATATTCTTGGATGGATTCATTATTTTTTCTGTAAAAATTAATAAATCACAGAGTTAAAATTTTTTTTTTTGCTTGTAAAAACTAAATTGGAATTAAGTGTAAAAGAATTTTAAAAAATGTATTTTTTTTATCTAAAAATAAATAGATGAATTGTTTTAATGATAATTCAGTTTTGATTTTTTTTTCACTAAAAAAAAAAGTTAAAAAATCTTTTTCAAAATTTTGTAATATATATTTGTGAATTATTTTTATTTTGTATAACAATGATTTACTGTATTTTTTTACTGAGAAAAGAAGAAATATAGTAAAAAAAACCTGCAGATTTTTTTTGTTTTTTTTTTTTTTGTTATTTTGAAAGAATAAATAACAAAAAATGATAGATAATTATTTTTAATCACCTAGGAATGTCAAAACCCAACTAATATGCATTAAAAATTGCGTCAAAAGTTTTATTTCTCAAAAAAAAAAATAGTAATACTAAAAAATTTTTATCCTACTATAGAAAAAACTTGTCATACATTTTTGAATTATTTTTTTTTATGCTTTAAACATTTGAAATCAAATATATAATTACGTTTTTCAATTAAAAAAACCAAAAAAAAAGTATAGAATAATTTTTTTCAATCAAACAAATGACAAGAAACCAACAAAAAAAAATCAATTTATCTGAAAAATTTGGTAAAAAAAAAAATAGAAAATTATTTTAATAGACATTCACAGTGAAATTTTCATTATCTTTAGAAAAAAAAAGAATAAATGCCCCAAAATCATGATTCACTAACAGCCAACAAAATTATAATAAATTCAGCGATGCAGTTTCTAATTCACAGGCAATATAAAGCGATAGGCAGGCGATTAAACATGTTGAATAATTTCTCATTGACGTGCGATCTGCTTCCTTTTACGCAAAACAATAGGAAATAGAGGATTACACAATTTTCTACTCGTTGCTGCGTCTGCAAGTGCAACTGGAGAGCGCGATTTCGAGCATTGGCGAGTATTTTCACTCTTATACAGAGCGAGCAGTAAGACACAACACACGCATTCCACTGGATTGCATTGGTTCCTTTCCCTCATCACCAGCAGCAGCAGTAGCACACTACTTTATACAGAATTAAAATATATATGCCAATGAAGGACAGCTGAAATAGTGATCTCAATCAAGTCACGATTTATTCAAAATGAGTTCATCTGAATGAATTTTTAACTTGCATCCACGTACAAGTCGTAATTTCTCAACAATACGTACGCAAATGTCCTGCAACTAGAAACGTTCCCATTTCTTACTCGCCATTATCTCTCTCTCTCATCGCCTAGAAAATATCAAACTCATAGAAAACACTCCCAGACCGTATTTGGTGGATGACCATACCGTGGAGGCGTTATTTCCGCAATGCATCACGTTTTCAACACTCTTACTGCCACTACCAACACCTAAATTCATCCTGAAACATCATCATTAATCAATTCATTAATTATATTCGTTGATACTTAACTTTTAGTCGACGTTTAATCATCGCTTAAACCAAAAAAGCCGTTTTTTTTTGCTATTTTTAGCGATATCTCCGTAAATAAGCAAAATATCGAACAAATTTATTCAACTGAAATTATTGGGAATTAAATTTGCTACAAAAAATGTAGAGAACATTTTTTTTCTATTTCTTTTAGTCTTCGAGATATTATTAGTTTTTGAAATTTCAATTTTTTTAAAAATATCTCGAAAATAAAGGTGAATTTCGAAAAAATTTATTCTACATTTTTTATAGAAAATTGAATTTCTCGTTATTTAACTTCTATGATATTTTTTGTTATCTCACTTGTTTATCGAGTTATCGACTAAAAACAAAAAAAAAATCGTAAAAATATGCGAAATCTCTAGAGAATATTTTTTTAAAAATTGAAAAAAAAAATTTTTTTATCAAATTGAAAAATATCCGTCATAATTTTTTTGAGTCAATTTATAAATAAGGTGTTAAATTTATAATTTGCAAAAATATCATTGTTACGTACAAACAATTTTAGACGATACTGATCAATAAAAATAAATTATCAACTCTAAATTGAAAAAATTGGAACAAAATTCAAGTGTCATAAAAAAGTTGGATATCTTAGCTGTTGGTGTCATTTCTTGGTACAAGAAGTGTACACCAACAGCCTCTATAGAAAAAACTTGTAAAAAATTTATATTTTCGTATTTTTATCTTAAAATTATGAAAAAAAAAAAATAATAATGTAATTTTTTTCTATAAAAAAATTCATTTTAATTACATAAATTTTTACCGAAATTATAAAATATTATTTCATTTTTTTTTATAATTTTGAAAATGATATATTTTGCAAATATTTTTTAATATTATGAAAATATAAATTTTTTGCTGTTTTTTTCCATTCGGGAGATGATAGAAATCAAGCTGAATTGATTTTTTCACGACGACAAGAGTTTTGAGCGGGTCCTCGCGGGTCGAGAGTCGATTGAGACGTCATCCATGGCCTGACACATGCACAAGGTGGCAGATTGGAGTGGCTGCAGCCTCGTTATAACGTACAAGGGGCCTCAGCATCTCTCGTTGGCGATAAATAAGTTTCTGCCTCGTTTAAGTTTTCAGTGTAAATGCAAAATCGCGCGTAATTTATGCTGGCAAGCAACACGCCCGGCACTAGGACCCCCGCGGCGAACTTACAACAGCTTCATAAAGCGCGAGATCTCGTCTCTGCCGTAACCCTGCCACTGTAACTCTCCTTTTCTACGAGATGGTTACGCTCTGCTACTACATATCCCAGCAGAGGCCTACACCCTGCGACTTGTGTGTGTGTTCCGATAATGGTAACTCACTACTGCACTCCTTTGGCTCGTCTACATGCTAAACAACACGATCTACCTTCGTGATACTATTCAAAACCACGTCAATGTGATGAGCGCTCAGACAAATGAATCAAGTGTGGGTATAAATGACGATTAGGCGTTTATTCAGACTTCAATCTACTCAACTTTACTGTTTGTTGTATTCTTGCAGGTGTTTTTGACGTGAATTAATGTTTTTTAGTCGAATTAGTTGGAAAATAAAATGATTTTAAGGTGTAAATGTGATTAAAAAATGATTTTTTGTGGAATTTTGTGGAAGAAAAAAAATTTTTTGTGACTTTTAAAAATTAAAAAAAATGGCAAATTGCATGAATTTTTGTTATTAAACATTTTCTAAAGGGTATTTTTACTGAATAGATCATTATTTAGTTGAATTAATATAAAAAATTAAAAATTTTAAAATGAATAAATTAATTGTATAAAAAAAAAACATTATTAATTAAAAAATCAGGAGATTTTTATCAACAAATCATCAATTAAATTAATATTCCATCGAAAAAAAGTCAAAAAAATTTTATTACACAATCTATATTGAATATATCTCAAGTTTAAGCCAAAAATATGTATTAAAAAAAATTATTTTACTCTTTAAAATCTAAATATCTTCAAAACTATCAAAGATATTAAATTTTTTCAAGATATCATTTTTGTAGAGAATTTTAATATCCACAAAAAAGGTTCTCAACAAAATTTCTCCAACTCACATCTTTATCAAGATATTGAACAAGTATGAAGGCCATTCATTTAAATTTTTCGTTAAAACGCCTTATATCCACTTGCCTAAGTAACATCGCGAACTGTGCTATGCTCTGCAAGTGTATCAATCATCCTTTGATGGCTAAATGTCTCGGAGAGTTTGAAAAATACAAGTAAAAATGGATTTTGCCTTTGTGTTCGCATAAAGCGAGCAAGGTCTGACGATAAAATAGCATACAGTGATTCTACGAGTTATTGCAGATTAAGTAAAACCTTTCAGAGGGAACAAGGTATATTTCAACATAAAATTTACTTTCCCATAGATGCACGTATATGCTACATCATCTCATTGCCACGCGTAATCGATGCTCATGCATTAATTCGCACTGACCGATTCCTCGTCATGTCGAGCGAAGAAGATGCACACACGCCGGCCTATACCACCTGGGAAGAGTTCATCGGGTTCACCAACTACGTCTCTCTAGCATCAGAGAAAGCAAGACAAAAAAATTTAATATAAAAGCCCGTACCTAAATCACGTAGTCAGCCATACGTTCTTCGCTAGATATCGTCTCTCTCTTTCTTCTCTGCCCATGCACACGTGTACCATCGTGATGCGTATATGCCAGTAGATCCCCTAGCTTTATAATAGTTACCAAGCATATCTGAGAAATTAATAGCCCCGTATTAATTCTCACTGATTCCTTCGCCAAATCACGGGTTGCTTGATTCCATCAATCTATCCATAGAGGCGTGCCTCTTTTACAAACTCTATATCGCAGCTATACGTCTGGCAAACATCTTTCAACTTGCAAAACTTTATCTAAAACTTATTTCAAACAAAAGACATAAAATGGCTTCCGATACATTTATATATTAAACAATCCTTGATCATTTCTTATCTGTTTTATGGGGAAAAAAAATTTTTTTTTTTAGTTTTTTGCCGATAACTTGATAAATAAGTGAGATAATGAAAATTTTGATAGGAATTAAATAATAGGAAATTTAATTTTCTACAAAAAATATAGAATGCATTTTTTTTATATTTTGCGTTCTTTTTGAGATATTTTGAAAAATAAGAATTTTTAAAAATTGTTAATTACTCAAATATAAAAGGAAATTTTTTAAAATTTATTTGACGTTTTTTATAGGAAATTTGATGCTTAATAAGTTTGTTCTTGTAATATTTTTCGATATCTCGCTTATTTAACGAGTTAGGATAAAAAAAAGTTGAAAAAAATTACAAAAATGAGATTTGAAGAATTTTCAATAAATTTTTTTCTTATCCAAACTATTCTAAATATTTTTACCATTAATTAAACAAATAATATCTAATCGTTCTAATTCTAATTATTCTATTTAAAATATTTATCTACTATATTTACCCGAAAAAGTGTATCTATATACGAAATTATTTTCCTGTTATAATTTAAATATCTAACAAACTATTAAAGATAAAAATTTTTCTCAAGATACCTTTTTTGTAGAAAATTTTATTAGCTACAAAAAAGGTTCTTAGCAAAATTGGTCTAACTTGCATTCCTATCAAGATACTATAGCAAATACAAAATTCATACTTTTTCAGCGATACATTTTTGCTGTTATTTTTGGCATTTTCTGCGTAAAATCCTTCTAAAAACTTCAGAGACTCAATTTAAATGTGTGAGTAAATTTCGATAGAATACGCAAATTGCTTTGGAGTGAAAAAAAAAATGAATTTATAAAATTTTCAATTGATATTTTGACAATTATGAATTTTAAAACCCGGAGGGACGTGATGTGTGTTGTAAGACAAGAGTTTTAGCCTCGTAACAGGCATATATATAAGTATATGCAGCAATTTATCGCGCCACTATATATTTCCTGAAGCTTCCCCACCTGCAGTCTATGAGGGGCGCGCCGTCAAGGCGTATCGCATGCAAAAGGTGTGCTGTGGCATAAAGGGACACAAAAGCGAGAGGAGGGAAGACACGGAAAGGTGAAGCGACTCGCGAGGTCGCGGCCGTGCATATGCAGCCTATAACGACGTCCTCAAGATATCCAGAGTGTGCCTCTCTCATTGCCGCGTAAATTGCCCCGCTGCTGCTGCCTCAATCCGCGAGTTACCGACCCGCTTTCGCTTGCTATACTATCGCGTGCGCCTACCACGAATCTTCAGGATTTTTCAGCCCAACCTGCACTCGGGATATATACACACTTCCTGATATTTTATCTATTTATTTTATTAGATTTTCTTTTGCCGAGAGTGAAAGAGAGGCACGTGCGCACTCTCGTGACTCGTGTATCACGCGCAGTGTGTGACACGTCTTGCATCTATATTTATGCAAGATCTTGTGCGATGATCCTGTGGCGCGAAAGAAGCGCACGTGCCGCGAGACACATTCTTCTGGAGAAATCTAAGCCTTCGTGAAAGGACCGAAGTGGGGAGTATTGATCAGGAAGTGCAGATGTCACTATACCCATCTACCAAGTGGTCCATCACGAATTTTGCCTTAGCTCACATCCAAAACCAACGAAAACCAGCAACAAAAGAACAATTTTAAAAATTAATTTTTCTATATATATCCAAAAAAAAAACTTGGAAATTCATATTTTCTCTATTTTAAAAATATTAAAAAACATATTTTTCTAATAATAGAAAAAAAAAATGATATTTTTGTATTAAAAAAAATTTTTTTCTACTAAGTAATTAATAAGAAACTTCTACTAATTAAAATAAGAAAAAAATTAATTTTTCTTATTTTTGAAAAATATCTTTGGAAATTTATTTAAAGATATTTTTTTTCCTCTGAAAAAAATTCATATTTTTAATTTCTGTTTTAAAAATAGAAAAAAAAAATGATATTTTTTGCATAAAAAAAAATTTTTTCTGATCAAAAAGTGCAGATATCACTGTCTCATTTATCAAATGGTTAATCGCAAATTTATTCGGCCCCAGTTCACATCTAAAACCAACGGAAACCTGAAAAAACAAAACAATACTAAAAATTACATCATTTTTTACAAAAATATAAAAAACAAAAAAATTCATAATTTTCACAATTAAAGATATATATATATATATTTTTTTTACTCCAAAAACATCATTTATTTTTTACAAGAAAAAAAAAATTTTTTTCACAAGGGATATGTTGCCACTATAATGAAAAAATTACTGAAATTTTATATCATATTTTTCTCTTTGCAATAATGAGAAATAAAAAAAAATTTGCAAAGAAATAGGATTTTTTTACGACTCATAAATCAATTTTCTTATATATGATTAAGATGATTAGATTGTATATTTATCCTTATACAGAGACTATATAAGATTTTCTTCATTTCATGAAATTATGCAGAAAAAAGTTTCACAATAATATTAATCATGAATAAAACATCGATATAACAGAAAATATGATTTATTAAACCACGATAATAAACCGCTATATTTTCACTTATAATAATTCTAAATCAGATAATTCTATTAATATAAATTTTCCAAATTAATTCACCAAAAAAAAAAAATTCTTACCACCATCAGTTGCATATATATTCTGATGATTTATTTACATTAATTCACGATAACTCGCAAAGCATTGCAGATGCAAAAAAAATTCATATGACCAATCTGATAGAGCATTAAATGTTCTGCAAGAGAGGTCTCCAGACTTTTCCCCGTATCTGCCCTCACATTGGATTTATGCGCGTCTGAAAAATGTATAAACAAATCGCAAGATTTATGATATACAGATGCACGAGGCAAAAAGCGAGACAGGCAAAATTGTCTGCAGAGCCTTTAATCACTAACTCCACCCCCTCGCCCACTCAAATGGCTCGCGCAGCGAACGGGTGTTTGATTTTAATTAACATTAATTAGCATAATAGGTGAGGTTAGGGTCCGGGAAGAGCGGCAGCGCGAGTAGCGCATATATGCGAAGACGAGGCGCAGCAACACCCGGTCGTGGATTACGTCACACGTGATGCAGGCGCATATGCACAACCTCCCGATCTTTCTCTCGCTTCAATAAGAGCCATACCTATAATAATATCCAACTATCCCCTCGACGCGTTCACTTTTCTGCTCCACCAACGACGCTATAACAGCGCACGAGCGAACCCTTGAGACGCGCGGCGCACTCGTGTGGCTTTCTAATTCCAAATAAGTTATACTACACGTTCTCGCGCGATATCGCTCGTCACGCGAGGTGTCTCTCTCATTTCCTATCGCGCTCGAAGGCCCATGTCGTCATCAAGCCGAGGCACAATCATCCATAAAGTTCCTCTTGCGCGAGAATCCCGCGCATTGACAGCGCCGAGCCATAAATTACTCTTCCCCCGTTGCTAGCTATCCAACTAATCCAACTAATACGACAGGAATTTGAAAAATATACTTCTAATTGATAGATCCAAGCAGTAGTTCAGCTTGCAAGTGATGGCATTCATGGAAATCCTGGCAATTCGTTTATAAACACAGACTTTGGATGACGCGAAAGGAGGTGACGGCTTTTGTGTCATGTAGCAGTACTTTTACCTTGACAATAATCGTTTTTATCCTTTTCTCGACATCTCTTATCCACATGATCCTTCTTTTACCGCGTAACTTCAGTATACACGCGTATGGTGGGCTAATACGCAATCGCGCGCGAAGCGGAAAATAAAAAAGTCTGTTACGCGAGTGACGAATTCAATATATTCTGTTTCTAATTTGCATTGGTAGCATTCAAATATTCTTAGGGATTGTTTTTCCGCAATTAGAACAGACGGTTGCTTATACAAGGACATTTGGATCAACTTGGGAAAACCGTTGGAAGTGTGGTTAACAGGCTAAATGGGGTATTTCAACGTTTTTGTTTTTGAAATCGGTTTTAAATTGATATTTGCCGGTGATGTCATTTGTCAAGTTGGATTATTTATGGTTAGAAATGTCGAAAATTTACCGAATTCTGTCTCTAATGACTCGCGCTTGCCGCAAGGCACGATTAGATGGTTGTAGTATTTTTTTTTACCAAGTTAGAGAGTAATGTCACAGAGTGTGTACAAGCTGCGAGAGGCGCGGCTTATAAATCTATCGACTGACTCGAAAGACACGAGCATTACACATCAGAGTTGGATTATTTAGAGTCGATCTGCTCGTCTCCAAGGCCGCGAGTGCGTCTTAAATGCCCGTCACCACTCACCCGCCAGCAAAAACACTTGATGATTTTTATCCGACATTTTGTTTAACGACTAAATTAATCCTTTTAACATATATGTACATTAGAGTGACGCAAAACAGCCAACTTTTTGTTTTAAAAGCTCTATTTGGAAATTAACCTGATACAAGCATTTTTTAGAGGCTGCTCATGAGTTTTGAAATTTGCAAAAATCATCAAAAATTGTAAAAAAAAAAAATTTTAATTTCAAAATATTAATTTTAGGGGTTAACTACGAATTTTGGAAATTTTTAACTTAATTTATTTTCTTGTTTTTGAACGATCCTTTAATAATAATATTAAAAATTTATTTTTTGTGGCACAAAATACATAAAAAAAAAAAAACAAATGCAACATTTTGATGTTGAAAGTCACGAAAATTATTTCGATTTCTCCATATTTTGGAAAAAAATAGGACAAATAAAAAATAATTCTCAACTCAGCAGTAGCACATAAACATCCTTAAAACCTAATGAACAATTTTTTTCATACAAAACCCGAAAAAAAAAAAAAACAAACAAAAAATACTCAGTTTTTTTGACTCACTCTAATATACATATATTAATTTCCAAATTTTCCAAATTTATTGCCTGGTTCTAACCGTTCATCTTGGCCTTCCTGACGATGACAATTTAATTATACAACCTTGGCAAGTTGAGGTAATAAATAACAAGAGAAATTTCTTCACTCTTCAAAATATGTTGTTTGAAAATTTAATATAAATCAGTGCACTGTGTCTCGTTATCGAATATATGATGATACACAGTGGATGATGATTCGTGGGCAAAAGTGGGTGAAGCAATTTGTTTAAAAAAAAATCCCAAGCAATAAACCAGACAGGAAATTACAGTGATAGATTGTACAGAAGGTTTTGGTGGTTGGAAGTGATTGCAACTGTTGAAAGTTAATAAGTGACTTTTTTTTTGGGTAAAATATCCTGGTGAAAAAATTATAATTCACGTGAGACGCTTGTTAAGGGCGGGGCACGCGTGTATTAACCGTAAACCAATATGAATGATGATTTACGACACGCAATCAGGGTGATATGAATTCAATTTCCGTCTCGCATACTTCCGAAACTGTAATTATCGCACGTGAGGGCAAAAAATCGCAACTTGATGATAAATATCCGGATTTGGTAAAATAATCACCATCATCTTCGATGATATCTACAAAGTATTCGCGTTATATTCTGCCAAGGCTTTTGTCTTGATGGATATATAGGTTTGCGCCAAACCCTTGAAACGTGGGAAGTCCACGTAGCACAAGGCCACGCGTGCAGACTTCTCCTTCAGGCCTTTACTATTGCCTTTTAGAGAGAACGACTAAGCTCATTCCATTGGTAATAAGTAACGCCACAGCCTTGGGTGTTGCAATGCCACATTGTGACTAACCCTTCGCAGACCCAGATATCAATCTTGGACAGATGCTATGACGATTGTGATATTTTTGGTATTGTTTAATTGCAGTTTTAATCAAAATATATTTCTAAAAGCAAAAGAGCACATCATCAATAAGTTTAAAAAATTTTATTCGCTTATATTCTTGATAAGAATGCGATTTAGACAATTTTTAATAAGGACCTTTTTTGTAGCTAATAAAATTCTCTACAAAAAACATCTCTTGAAAAAAAAATTCCATCTTCATTAGTTTCGAAGATATCTTTCATTCAAATTGGTGAAATTTTTTACTCAAGTCTTTTCGACTTGGAAATATTGCAGGACACTTTACACACCGATATCTGGATAAGGATGGGAGTTGGATAATTTTTGTTAAGGACCTTTTTTGTAGATAATTAAATTCTCTATAAAAAAGGTCTTTTGAGAAAAAACTTTATGTTTAATAGTTTTGACGATATTTTGATTTAAAACAGCTTTATATTTTTTTAGATGTGCTCTTTTGGCTTTAGTCCACGCGAGATGATGGTTCAAACCGGCATTAGCCTAGAAATGCATCATATTTACTGGTTTCTCATGCTTCTATGGATACACATGCTTGATTACTGCAATCGTCAGTAGGTAATTAATTAATCGGCCACCTTTTTTGGCATGTAACCTGCAGTCGGCTGATTCCTCTTGATCGTTGTGGCTAATTAAAAAGCAGATAAGTTGGATGGAAATGCTGTTAGGTCTTAGGACACGGGTATTTCCACGCTACTTTCCAATTGGTCCATGATGCTTTTTCTTGATTTTCAAAAGCGCTACATCTTTGACTGATTGCTAATTTTTCTTTCCTTTTTTTTCAAGTCCATCATTCAATGTCCAATTATGAAAGTTGGGAAGTGCGCACGATATCAATAGCTGCTAGAGGTCTTTTAGGAGCGCCTGCAGGAGATCATGGGAAGCCGAGCATCGTAAAGCAATATAACGACATCGGTTAACCTTATTTGCAAGCACCGGTTATCGTCCACAGTCTATACAACGACACCACAAACATATTTTTCTCTCTGTGCTTCTTTTTTTTTTTGTTTGAAATACACTTGCACGCAACTCGCCAATATAACGATAATGTATTTTGTATTTTACTTTCACCACGAGGAAAATATATTTTGTTGTGAAGGCATCTTTCTTATGCCCACCAGCGAGATGTCCAAGCTTCGGATGCATTCGAATATATATCATATTTTCAAACTCAATTGACTGTATCTTGGAATATTGGGATAAAACTCTGGTACTTAATATGAATTGAAGGGAATTTTTTCAAAGTTTTTTCTATATATCTGTTATGCATGCGCACGTATATCTAGGCATTCCTTTACAACAAATTTCATATTATCCCGCGTGATCTAGCGGTTAGAATATTTAGCATAATTTATATGCAAATATTCATGTATTACATACATATCTTGTCTCGTTAGAAATTTTCTTCGATACTTTTCACTTTTTATCTTCCATCACGCTTTTTGATAGACATGTATGTATAAATGGTTTTTTATTGTATATTTGATAGCTGTACAACGAATTTTTATTTCTATGTACTTACTTTTAGACTATTTACGATAACAATGCAAAAAAAAAAGTTCTCAGGGGACCATGTTATCTATCCGTTTCAAACGATTCCGAGTCGATTGGTATATGGGTTTAGGATACCTTTTTTCAGGCTCAACTTTGTTCATAAACAAAGTAAAAAAACTACGCCAAAAAAAAGTTCTCAGGGGACCATGTTATCTATCCGTTTCAAACGATTCCGAGTCGATTGGTATATGGGTTCAAGGTACTTTTTTGTAGGCCCAACCTTGTTTATAAACAAATTCGAAATATTCCAAAAAAAAAAGGTTCTCGAGGGACCATGTTCTTTATCCGTTTCAAACAATTCTGAATCAATTGGTATATACTTTCCGACTAACTTTTTTCCGATCCAATAATTATTTTCCACCAGTTAAATCAACTCACGAGGGTCTAATCAAATAGAGCGCGTAAAACTATAGGGCGCTGAAATGAGCCAATCAGGCGATATTACCGTCACAGAGTATCGGATGGATAAACGAAACGCGTGCGTGTTCTGTCTTTGGAAATATAATGGCAGGCAGGTCCGAAGCCATTGCGGGACACGTAGCCTCGTTATTCCGGCTCACGATCGCTCACAGATGCGTATAGCTCGCTGTTTTGGCGTTATTGCCACCGCAATCAAGATGGAACTAACTCGGCAATGCTTTGTCGTGCGTTTTGCCAGGCATTTCTTTCGCCCTAATCGCTAGTCTGCGCGCAGCGAGGACATCGATTTGCGTTGTCGTTAGGTATGGCAACATAAAATGCCCATTGCAATGCGAATCTTTGATCAAGGCCATCGCTCGTGAGTCTGCAACGAACCAATTGCTTGACATCAGCAATAGAATGATATGCTGCACGCGCTTTCCATCTAAAACTAGTCAAAGTAGCCGGTGTGAGCAGAGGGTGTGTAGTGTGCAACAATTTAGTCGGTCTAAAATAAGTCTTCCGTCTAATTGAAGAGCGGCCTCGTGAACTTTAATTTGAACTTTCACGTCTCACTCTTCTTTCGCTCGTCACGTGTTCTCCGATGTTTTGTGACTGCAATAGAGTTTGCGTCCGCGTGCGTTTTACCCACTGAGCGTCAGAGAGGGTCGACAAATGCCGTTATAGGAGTTTTACGAGGTTAATGCGCAAAACATACAGCCATGTGAACTCATATACACGTGCCAGAATATACACAGGGTACTACATATATTCTAGGTACATACAGGTAACGGCTTGATGAATTATAAGACCCCGATAAGGTCGTGCGCGTTAATTTATTATTCTTGTAATCGCCACTTCTTGTCGAGTCTTGTTTTTCATGTTTCAATGTGTGGAAACCCTTTAGTAAATATATCTTCTATTCTTATTTATATTTATTTTTATTATTCAACAGATATAGCCATAGATTATTTTCACTCGTGAGACTCTAGTCGCACTTTTTTTCTCACACATTTTTATTTATTTATTTTTTTTCAAACAAAATAAACGTGAATAGTAATTTTTTTAATTTTATAACATAATTTTGCACTTTTTTGAACAATAAAAATTATTACTGACCGGTGTATTTAAAGGATTGAGCTAAAAATATTTTTAAACGATCGAAAAAATTTTTTTAGTGTTCATTTAATGATGTTTTAGAGAAAAAAAAAATTATTAATTGAGCTGAAAGCGCTTTTTTATCGACCGAAAATGTTTACCGACCGATTTCAACGTATTTAATCGAATAAAATAGAATTCTGAGACAGAAAAATTATCGACAGAGTTTAAAAAATTTCTTTACCGACCGAAATAAAAAATTTTGCCGACCGAGTTTAGTTTCTAACTCAATTCATTCGAAATTCGGTAATCCATGATGGTCAGAAAATTTTTTTTACTGACAGCTGAAAAAAGTGTTACCGACTGAGCTATAAAAAAGGACTAAAATATGTAGAAAAATGTTATCGACAGAGTCAATTATATTTTTTGAATCGATCGAAAAAATTTTTTTCTGCTTATTTAACAATGTTTTTAAAAGAAAAAAAATATTAATTGAGCTGAAAGTGCTTCTTTCCGACCGAGTTTAGCGTATTTTATCGACTAGAATAGAATTTTAGACAAAAAATTATCGACCGAGATAAAACGACTTCTTTACCGGTCAAAATAAAAAATTTTATCGACAGTCGATTGAAGTTTTACCGACTAAACTATAAAAATTGACTAAAATATATAAAAAAATGTTATTGAAAAAATCGATTGCATTTTGTTATCGATAAAAAAAACGTTGTTTTTCATGAAAAACATTATTAAATCATTTTTTTTCTGGTTTTGTGAGTTTGGCCAATGCAAAAATGGAAATTGGCGACTCGACGTGTCCAAAATGACATGACAATAAATCTATCCTACAATTTAAGTAAGATTCATGCTTCTATAAGTGCTCATGGATACTTTTGATTTAATCTTTAAGACTCGTTGAGTATTTTATCCAAACTCCATCCATCTTTTGCAAGTATTGTATAGCATACAGGCTTGAACGACGTGAGCATCCTTGGCACAATCTCTCTACAAGACGTCGAGGAAAATTCTGCAGGCGCGTGTATATATGCGGCGGCATGCAGCGGCCGAGTAACTCATCGCAGGTGAACGCAGATGAGCAAAAGAGGAAAGAGGATACTCTGTGTGCGGAGGCGCGAGCCGCGACCCCGCAGGCTCGTCTATCACTTCCAGATAGATTTATCGTATATCGATACACTACAATATTTCAAGTCCATCCCCTCGCATCATTTATATCCACCCTCAATTCATTCAAATCAATCACACACACTCGCAATCATTATTCCATTATTCATCGCTATTGATACTATCAAGTAATTGTTTTCAATTGCTCCACTGATTCAATCGTTCAACATAATATTTTAATAATTATTTTTTTTCTCCAAGTATGCACGGATAAGTGTAATAAATTGCTATCGATTTACAGACCATTTTGTGAGTATCTAATCGAAAAAAAAATTTTATCAACAGTTGGAAATTCTTTTTACCGATTTAATTTTTTTACCGACGTCAAAATTTGCGAAAAAAAATTTCTCCATCAAAATCATCGATTGAGTCATGAAATATTGTATCGACTGAGTTGTAAAAAATTTTTTTACCGACGGAACTATTGAAAAATTATCGGCACTGCAGTTTTAATTTTTGATCGACTGAACAAAAGAAAAACTGTTTTATCGGTAAAATAGTGTTGAGAAATTGTCGAAAAAACTTGGAAATAATTTGATTCCATTTGAAAAAATTTTTCGAATGTGAAAAAAAATTATTAGAAATAAGTTTTTGGTTTAAAAAAATTAGTTGGAGTTGAATATGTAGGAATATAGTAATGAACAAATGATTATGTGAGTATTTTATCAGAGGAAACAAAAAAAAAATAGGAAAATTGTTGGTATTACCTGTACCGTGGGTAATTGACGTTGAGTCGTCGCAACACATCCACACTCGCAATTTCACATTCCAGAACCTCTCCTCAGGCAATCCTAAGGATGTTTCACCCACGCGGCACTCATCGCCTTGTCTTATAGATACTCTTCTCTCGTGGCCGCCCAATCCAACTGTGCATCAGCAGACCCTGAAAACAGACAAACGACGAAAATAAGTGCGAAACATATTATACATATATATGTACGGGTGAGATATACACAAAGTTGAGGGCGTCGCGGCAAACTCGCTGTAATTATATAGCCCCGAAAACTCGCTGTTGCTCCTGCTTTACGAGGTGCTCCTTTTCGTCCGATAACTCGCGCCGCCCAAAGGCATTGTTTCACGAACAACTTGCCAAAGCAACTGTGCTAAATGCAACACGAATTCCCCGTCAAATATTTATGTTTTTTTTAACTGTATAAATATACTTGAAAAAAAAAAAAAAAAGAAATTAACAAAAAAATTATGGCACCAATGAAAAAACTTTTATTTTTATCTTTAGAAAAAAAAAATTCATAAAAAAATTCATCGTTTGATTTGCTATAAATAAAAAAATTTTTTATGAGATATTCTGGGTACACATAGTTTATGTTTGATGGGAAAATTATTTCTACCTTGTGCACAAAAGTAAATACGTTTTATTGCACGTCTGTTTGTATTTTATTTACGTAAATATTTTTAGATACAGCCACTAGATCATATACCGGATATTCTTCAACATATTTGCTGAATGCATTTACATTATAGATTCATACATATACTTATTTATGCACAAATAACGCTTGGTCACTGCTCCCACTTGGTGTTTACATTCACGCTCTTTCTTGTAAATTTTTTAAGATAAATTTTATTCTGAAAAAAAAAAAATTATTTTTAATCCTTTGAGTACACATCTATTTTTCTCGACATCTCCTACACATCAACTATATTCAAATGATTGTTTTGAAAAAATTCAGAAGTTTTTAAACACAATAAAAAAAATTCACGATAAAAGTCTTTTTTAAGCAATAGAATTTTGCAACTTTTTAGATTTTTAACATTTCTTGCTAAAAATTTACGTGAGTTTTCTCAAAGTTTTTATAATTCGACGTATCAAGTATCCAATTCAACGAATAAATACCGACAAAATCGGATTTCATCCTCGCGCGTACACGATAATCGATAAAATCCAGCACGACTTCTCACGCTCGCGCGGCAGAAAAAAAAATTTTTTATTTTTATTGATGTAGGATGAGGCTGTGCGCGAATTTTTGATACTGTGTATCGAAATTCCGGTTATCGCTTGGCAATCTGCGCATCAAAAGCTTCCGGGTGCTGATTCTCATCGAATAATAGGCGTGAAAAAAAATAATGGACGAGTTTTCATCTGGTACATACATACATATACATGAGTGCGCGTGTGTGGGGGTCCTTTTCTGGAGTTATGACATTATATCGCACTTAGGCTGCAGATCCTATCGCCTATGCTGAAACACGACGAGCTGACCGTCGGCCATTAGTATCGATGTTCTCACGCCTTTTGTAGCGCACACGAGATGCGGGCTACATATTGTTGCGGTATCGCTCCCCGCCTTTTATCTTATCCGCGCCATCGACGACTGTAAATAATGATTGATCGGAAAAATGAAACTGCATTTTCACGATCTTGTATATATGTGTACGAGAGAATTCCTGCATCAGGAAGCCACTTACCTTGGACTGTATATCTTCGGACACGACCTCTATTGCATAATTTAATTGTACAGACGGAAAAAAAAATTGTCACCATTATATATCGTTGGATTGTCAAGAGATGAGAGAGATTTCTTGCCGCGCTTGGGGAACAATTAAAAATTAATCGCTAAGACGCGAGCAAAAAGGGTTTTTAGTTGTGATGACACGCGAGACGTGATGAGTAAAATCTGTCGCAATCGCTTTGTTTTATTTTATGAATAACCGTGACACGCGCGTGACTTCACTTTCACCCCGAGCTCTCTGATGCGACAATTAACACGTGTAATTATCACTGGCCAGAGTACAAAAGGGCAAAGTGAAAACTCGAACGCTCAATTTAGATAATTACACTAATTTCTCAACAACCCACAAGGCCACACGTCGTACAGAAAATTTTTAATTTATCTTAGAATAATTTTTTTTTTCAACATTTTCTAACTGTAATGGAGTTTTTTTTATCAAATTTCTTCCAACTTTAGTATAAAGTCGTTCAAAAATCCGAATAATTTTTCGAAATTTGGAAAATTATAATTTTTTTATAGGATCGAAGTGTTTTTCCAACTTTTCCAAAAAAAAAAAAAAATCAAATTTCACGCAATCGATTTTTTCTAGTTGGAAAATTTTATTTTTTCGTTTTCTAATAGTCCTGGCATTTTGATTTTTAGATAAAAAAAAAAAATCCTCCCCAATTTTCCCAAATAATTTCAAAAATTCAGAATTTCAATTTTTTTAAATTCCATCAAATCCTTTGTTTGTTGTATTAATTTCAAAAAAAAATTTCGTTTCCATCAAGAAAAATACTATCGATTTTCTGAACTGAAAAAAAAAATTCTCAAAAGATGATTTTTTATAAATTAAGAAAAAAATTCATTGAAAAAAACCCTTCTATGCTTAATTCCCACATCTAAAAAAAGAGGGGGGGGGGGGGGGGGTTTGAAAA
>MVJL01000036.1:0-27007 GCA_002156465.1 Macrocentrus cingulum | reverse complement strand
TCAAGTATAATATTGAAAGTGTGAATATGACTTGAGCAGTAATGGCGTCCTATGACGTAATGTAAACTTGTATGTTAATTTCCGCCATGACGCATGCGTATTTGGAGGGATGGCTGAAAATCAGAATTAGTTTAACGGAATCCCAGAAAGTGGAAGTACACGGACAGACATAGTTTTTTTTTACGTGCCATTAAAGCCACAAAATTCCGGGTTTACGTCCGCCTCATCGACTGCTTGCATTAATATTCGATAAAAGTTGCCGGCGTAAGTGTGATCCAAGCAGGGACTTGATTATATCTTGAGACAGTTGGGTGATAACGAAAATGACGAAGCCGGAGCAAGTTTTAATGATCGAACCGCAGGGCGAGCTACGATTCCGGGGTAAGACGCTAAATCATCATATTAATTTATTTGTTGTACCAATACCACAGTCATCAGTATTGAGATTGTGTGTGACATGACGGCTGATGCCTTTGGCAAAAGTCTGTTTAATGCCAAATCACTCCGCGACGTGCGTTGTCAAGATGACGTAAGATCGTCAAGACAAAAAAAAATATTTTCTTTGTATACTGATATATGTTCGGACGCAATGAATCGCCATTGACTCACAATCACGAACCTAACCCAGCCGGCGATGCTGTCAGAGTAATATTGGATACGGCTTTTAGATATGCACATTTCATATCGCCTTTATTCAGGCTATACTGTCTACCTCATGCTCTGCACATGCCCCACCACGAATATCTATTTTCAAGCATTTGTCCACCTACATATTCTTTCTCGACTGTATAAATCATTATCAAAAATTTAATATCAATGTCGATCGTTAGGAAAAGCCATTTTTTTTTCTTAGCACACCACAGTGTGTGTGTGTGTGTGTGTGTGTGTGGGTGATATATATGCCGTGCTTATCAATGTACTCATATGGTTCTACTCGGTACTTATAATTTATTTAAATACCAACCCAAATCTCATGCTATAACATGTGATATAATTTGTGTTATTCACTTTGCAGGCCCGTTTACAGGCTCACCCGTCACATCCTACATAAAATTACTAAATCCAACAAATCAAAAGGTATATTTCAAAATAAAAACAACTGCTCCAAAAAGGTATTGCGTGAGACCCAATAGCGGAGCACTTAAGGCTAAAGAAGTTACTGAAATCGCAGGTAAAAAAAAAAATAATTGTTGAATATATTATATGTATGAAATCTCGACTTAGTCTAATTAATTATCTTGACATCTGATTTTACAGTGTGTTTGCAACCATTTGAGTTTGATCCAAGTGAAAAAAATAAACACAAGTTTATGGTTCAAACAGTTATAGCACCTGAAGGCGATTCTGATGATTTTGTTCATGATGTGGTATGTTTAAGAGTCATTTTTTTTCTCCTGAAATACCAATTTTAACTTCTTTTAATTAAATTTTTTAAAGTGGAAAGATGTCAACGATGATCTCGTGATGGAATATAAATTGAAATGTGTCTTTGAGAACCCAGTGAGCAGCACTGCATCAGGAAAGGCTTCATCAGTTCCCAATCCACCCAAGTCTGAGCCCAATGCGACCAATGGAAAAAATAAAGCCACGGGAGATGCAGCAAAACCACCATCTAAAGTACTTATATATTTTACAGTATTAATCAACAATGTTGAATTAATAATATAAAAATTAATTAATTATGTAGCCATTGAGTGAGTCGGATGAAAAGCTCTTGAAGGCAGCTGCTGAGGTAAATCAATTGAGGGTAGAGGAGAGCAATTTGAGACAGGAATGTCTTCAACTGAAGGTCAGTAAAATATTCTTATTAAAATAATTATCTAAAATTAAACATGGTTTATATATTTTTAATGGATTTTCAGGAGGAGGTTTTGAAGTATCGATCAATGATGGAAAAAGGTGTAAACGCCTCGTCAGGACGGTTGACGTCGGGTCCTGTTGAACGCAGCAATCCACCACTGAGTATGTCGCCCATTAATATTATCGCTGGTGTTATTATAGCGATAATTGGTTATTTGCTGGGGAAATTGATCTGAGCAGTTCTTGCCTTGTACACTCTCAGCACACCCCTTATCCTATTTTACTTAGCCTTTTCTCCCCCGCCACTCAATACCATCATTATAAATCGCAAGATCGATTGCAGATCTCCTTTATTTGTGTATAATAAATCGATTATATTACCAATGTTTGAAATTACATTAATAGTATAATCAGATAATTCCATGCATATTGATACGAATCAAAAAATTTTTTTTTTCTTTATAAATTTCTTTATTCAATCCATCAACACTTGTTAATTTTTTCAATTCATTTACAATGGCTGAGAATGGTCATTAGTAACAATATTTTCATTTGATTTTTCATCACTCAAATTACTTATAGAGGACAAACAAAAAAAAAGTGTTTAGTAAGAAAACAAAACAAAAACATTTAACATTTAAATGGTAAGATTTTTGCTTCACAGAATCGTTCGCATCTCTCTATATACTCAAAATCATGCTGATTCCATAAAACTGTTAATCATTGTTGATATAAAACATTCATAATTAATGTCCAGTAGATTTTTTTGGCATTGATGTTTTGAGCGGTGTGAGGAGCTTACTATCAATGTCCAATCTGTTGTTTATTTTATTTGATAGAGTTAATAAAGTTGTTGTATATAAAAAAAAAAATTGTCCGATCAAATGACGGCATGGTAATTACTATTATTATAGAAGAAAAAAAATAACATGTCTTTGAAGTGATTTTTGAAAGTTGGACAGGGGGTGGCTGACTATAATTGCGATGTGTGTGCGATCAACACTGTGTGGGACATTATATACTCACGCATGGATTATATTGTTGGCATTGGTGAACTATAAAAAAAAAACAAAACAAATTTTGATGCTCTGAGTTTACTTACTTGTGCGTCAGTATAATATGTTTATTTATTTATGTTTGTTTTATATAAAAAAAAATAAATAAAAACAACCAGGATATTTGATCGGAATAAAGATATGTAACGAAAAACAACGTGTTTAAATGTCAAAGTACGTAAATTTTACACCTACTCAGTTTTAAATTGCATGTAATTAATTAATTAATTAATTAATTAATTACGTGTATGATATATTTTGTTATAGATATTAGTATTTGACATAGTTTGCTGATAGAAAATGCGGGTTTATTTGTCAGATAGTCAGTAATATAGATGTGATCTGGGCAGATCACTCGCTTATTTCTTCCAACTAGTCTAAAAATTTTTTTCTTTTTTTCTCATTCAACTTTTCTACATCTAGTTTAAATAAATAGTGTATGGTTCTCCATATATATATATATTTTTTTTTCTTTCCAATTAAAATCTAGAGAAATCTTTATCATGCGTTATATATACGATATATACATTTTTTCAGTTGTAAACTTGTACACTTGGAAACGACTATAAATGTTGAGCATGAGATACTGCAAATTTCACAAATTTAAATATACAGCTAAGCTATCATACATCTTAATTTTCACGGGATATTCGTTATACCGCATATATTACTACTTATTTTATTCACATAAAATTACATCATGTATGTTGACGAGTTTTTAAGTATCACATACAAACAATTCCCTATTGTACGATGATGATTTTGATATGTGTCATCAATATTAGCTATATAATTTAAAACAAAAAAATAATCCCAAGTCTATACGTGCATCACGATGATGATGATGACGATCCATATAAAATTAAATCATTTAATGATCGCATCAGTGTGTGCTCCTAATGTTATAAATGTGTAAATAAGTCATAAATTCAGTTGCAACGAGAATGATTGTCGAGCTGCCGTAATTTAGATATTTCTTCACTGTAGCGGTATATTATTATCACGTTGTAGATCAATATATGATACCTGGATAAAAAAAGTATCATAAAACAATAATAATAAAAAATATAATTAAATCTAATAAAAAATATTGCACCTAATTCTCATACACGTGCACACGGGAAATTGAAGTAGAAAAAAAATTAAATTTTTAGCTTTAAGCTAATTAATTATATATACATGGTGTAAAATGTTTATCACACTTTTTAACTCATAAATGGCGTCATTAAACACAATAAATTTATTATTTAAATATTAAATATGGCTTTGTAATAATATTTTCTTAGAATAAATCAATTAGTTGCATGCAGGTAAAAAAAAATTGTTTAGGGCTGCATGTTCAAGGTAAGTTTTGCTTTTCAAATCGAGGTCAAGCCCGCAGGACTCGCGGTGACGTCATGATCACTCTCTGATTCAACATAGCAGCTGACTCGAGGATTTTTTTTTTCGTTTTTTCAACCGCTGACTTTTTAACCGCTCAAATGCTTTATACTTTGGATGCTGAGTCATTAGATTTGCAGATGATAAATATTATATGCATCGATATTCCACATTGCAATCATTTGAAACAGTATTAGAAGACTCTCGATGAATCGCGCGAGCGGAAATAGCGGCAGAGATGCAGTTCATAGTTAGAATAAGGATGACAATGGCGTAGACGTGTGTGCATGCTTGGATAGTATAGGATAGTAGGTCAACGTCAAGCAGCCTTGCGCTTTGCGTCATTATGTTCATGCGAGTGCATGAGCACTTGCAGAGAGAGGGTGGTGTACTGCAGCGCCACCCAGTTTTTCCTCTCTCTCTCTCTCTCTCTCTCTCGTGCGACACACACGGCCATTTCTTGGCATATGTGCATCATCATCAGCAGACCTCCAGAGTCTGCGGCGCGTCATATATCCCTCGGGCAAAGACGTCAAACGTCAGACCTAGAGCCACGCATAGTGCAGCCAGTCCTCCTACACTCCTGGACGAATAAACGTGGCAGAAGGAATGACAAAAATCCTGGTTTTTATGATGGAAAAAAATTAATTACGGTGTGGAAATATCAGTAGGCTTAGGTATGACAAGAGGAAGAAAATAGTGGCGCATAATCTGATCACGTCGTCAACTCCCTTCTCCTGTGTTCTCGCGGCCGCGTCTGTGGGTATAAATTCCAAGTTGACGCGGAAGTGAAGCGATACGGGAGAAGGAAGTCAGTGGCGAGGATGTGATGAAAAAGAGAGCAAAAAAGATAGGGTTGAGCTGTGTGCGCGACGAACGGTAGATGTATAGTGGGATCAGGGCAGTCGTGGTCGTACTGGCGGTGGCAGTACCGGCTGGCTATTGATTTCAAGGATTTCTTCAACCCCCGCCTGGCCCGCCGCCGGTCTCTCAGGTCGTTTCCAATGCTCCAGTGTGCCTCATGCGTCACAGGCACGCGCTTTTTCATTTTTTTTAATTGGATAATTCCCTAGCTTAATTTTTTGTTAAATTTTCGCGACAATCTACAAACATCACATACACTTGATTTAGTATGTAGTGTGTGTATGAGGGAAAAATTTAGTACCGAGGAAATTTGAATAAAGGCGCGCAGATGCGCGCGCAGCCGCGCCGTTAATTCCTCTCCTCGCCGCACTGCGCCGCCGCCCGTGTGTGTGCGTGCCTCGTTGCGAATTTGTGTGCGCGGGGGTTCGCGTCGTCGCCGCGTCCCTCGTGATACGTCGAAGTGAGAAAACGCGAACGCGGTGTTGGGGCGTCTCCTGCCGTCGCGTCGAACGTCAACGAGACAGAGACAGTGGTCGAGTTGACGGACCACCGCCTTTCCGTACTGTGCTCGTTGTCGTCTCCGCGTGTGCGCTGCCGTGAGTTTTGGCTTCCATTGAAAAACAAACGACGACGAGAAAGCTCGCCTTGCCATCGAACTTTCTACACCGTGTCGTGGCGAAAAAGCGCCAGAAAAAAAGCCTGTAACCAAGTAAAACGTCGATTTAGCCAGTTTTTTAGTTGAGACTGTACGTATTTTTCGCGAGTGTGTGTGTACATAGGTGAAAATATACGACACAACATGTTAAGATGTTAGAATGTCGTGTGTAACGGAAAAATGTCGAGGTGATACGTGTGAAAAAGATCGTCAGTACAATTGTCAAGGGTATTATTATCTGTCTGACAATAGTTCAAACGGCAGGGCGGAGGTGTCGTGTGGTGGCATCGCGGGGACAACACTAGGGCAAAATGAGCTTCGTCAATGGGAGATGGTGTCCCCGGTCGACACCACAGGAACCTGTGTCATGCCTTGTTTTGTCACATTCACCGCTGTGCCACTGTTAAACGCTCATATTGCTCGTGCCCTTGTTAATGTTGGCGTTTTTCTGCATGTAACTACTGGCCTCGTTACTGCCCTAGCTGCCGTCGCCGCTGCTGCTGCTGCTGCTGCTGCTGCTGCTGCTGCTGCTGATGCTAAAACACCAGCGTTTTTACAGCCCCGTGGTCATCCGTACGGCAATGTTTCAGTAGCATAAACAACCCACGACATCACGTTTAACTCCGGTGAGTGTTTGCAATTTGTTAACTTTTCATTCATCGCACAAAGCCTCTGATGCTTAATTCACTTAAACTTTCAAGCTTAAAGCTTATGCTAGTTTAAACTTTGTGTGTGTTCCAAACAAACTGGGATTTCATTACTTTTTATGTAACCTCAAATTGTTTTTTCTTAAAAAAAAGCCTTCTCAGTATGAGATAACTATATGAAATGCATTGAATTTATAAATCTAATCGCGACGACCTCGTGAAATCAAAGCTAGAGAAGTGTTACGAGTTGAGTAAATCAATCGATATCCCAGGCAAGTCGTTCACCAGCCGTAGATTAAGGTTTTAAATGATTTTAAACAATTTATTTTTATTTTAAAAATTAAATTTTGAGATTGTAAACGAGTATTTTTACGAAAGTATGTGTTAATACACGCGCGCGAGGGTGGGTTTTAGCTGGCTCGCGTGTGCAGAAGAATGAGGCGAGGCAGCTCTGCACCAGGCACGCCTTTTTTCTGACCTCAACGATCAAAATTTAGGTTTTCTCTGTTTTTTTGTTTCCCCCTAACATTGATTATTTAATAGGCAGCACTTTTGAGTACATACTTCAACACTTACTTACTTATTTGTGCACACGAATTGTTGAGGAGAGGTGAATATTTGCTGCGCCTGGTTGTTTGCACTTTCTGCTTCTTGCAAGTATACTTGGCTATTCATTGAAATAATCAAGTGAGATATTAATACGCGATTGATGATTGAATAATCGCTTTTAATCTGTGAAATAACGATTAAATGATGAAGATATAGGGCGGTTATATTGACACGTGGTATCATGTGAAAATTAAAGAGAAGATGAGAACACAGTTGAATGGTGCTGCTGCGACAAAACTAGTGGCTTTTCAGTCACACGCAGTAGAGATATCCGATTGCCCAGAGTCTGATTGACCTCGGGTCGCCGCGGACACCGCTCTGCTGTTCCATTTCCGCTCTGACATCACCAATTATCGGTAAAAATATATCACGCGATCCACTGACCTATGCAGCAGTATATATATTGTCTCTCATATGCAAGGTATATTAATTCCAATTTAAATACCTCCCTTTGTTTTTTTATGCAACATCAGTGCTCTCATTGTGAGTAGAGAAAAAAATTATATCCGTCCTCTTGGTGATCATGGAATTCCTTTCTACAAAATGGATGAACTGTAATGAAAAAAAAAATTCTCGATCGTTTGATTATCAAAAATTGTTGTTGATAAAGTTTGTGTGTGCTTGTGTGTCGGGGGATTAGTTGTAACAATGGGCTGCGTGTCTGACAATTGGTGGAAACTGGTATTGTAAATTGCACGTGCATTACTTAATTATTTCTGAGAGCGTTGGGAAGAATATATAGGGCAAGAATAGAGGAGATCGATGAAAAGTGTATCAAAGAGCAGTGAAATAATTTATTCTTTCAATGGGATCATCGTCGGTGATGGAGTTTTAGAAATTCGCTATTTAATTCGGAGAATATTTGCAAATATAGGTATATACAACCCCTATATATGTAAAATAATATACTACCTGGAAATTGCCATTTTATATCACAATAAAAAAAATATAAATATGTGTACAATGATTGATTTGTTACCGAAAATATAAATAGAAAATAGTAATAAATTTTTTGGATTTTTTGATAAATTTTCGAAAAGGTGTGGGATATACCCCGTGGATATCTCGTTGTTTTCGCGATTTTTATTAGTTTTTTGTTAATAACTCGGTAAATAAACAAGATAATAAAAAATATTATTTAAAATAAAATGTTAGAAATCAAATTTTCTACAAAAATTGTCGAATACAATTTTCAAATATATTCGTAAATTTTTGAGATATTTTGAAAAATCAGAATTTTAAAAAACCGGTAATAATTCAAAAACTAACGGAGGTGTAAAAAAATTAATTAAACAGTTTTTGTAGGTAATGTACTAACAAATAAATTAGTTCTTATCATCGACGATAGAACAGATTCAGTGTAAAAAAAAAATAAAAAAAATTTTATATCGATTTATCACGTATTTATCGAGTTATAACAAAAAAATTGAAAAAAATCACAAAAATTGCCAGATTTCCAAGGTATTCTTCATGATTTTTCTAATGTCAAACAAATAAAGCAACACAAATTTATATTTTTTGTTCTACGGGGATGAAAAGTAGATTGCATTAGCTAGTCGAATATACTGCATCTACTGTATACTGCACCCAAGTAGAATTGTTAGAGTACTTTCAGGTAATGAGATATTTCGGGTTAGAGTAGGAAAATCAACATTTCGTAATGGCCAACTGAAATAATTGATTGTATCGAAGTCCTTGCTCTTGTTCCTTCATCCTCAACACACAAACTCTCTCTGTCTATTCTCTTGTGCTTCAGTAATTACACAATCAACTCGAGGCCCCCCCTCTATATACATATATACACCTGTAATCCTGATGGTTGATCAAAATTTTACCCGTCCAGACACCAGGAACTTATTAATTACAACAAGCATTCACGCTGTAGGTGCACAAATTAATGAACACTTGGCCCTTGCCTGTCGCATGATTACACTCGACCAAATTGATGCAAAGATTCGCTCTCCTCTGTCGCCGAGAAGATGAGAGTGTGGTGACTCTAAATTATTTGCTAGCAGAGGTGCATCTCATTTTCTCTTCGTCCTCCAAAATAGTTTGTGCGCGAGAGTATAGTAGGACCGACGGCGAGAAACGCACACGAAAATTAGTATGCAGAGTTCGCAGGCTCATTTGGTGTTCAACTAATGTAATCACACCTGCACCAGCCTATATACTGCATATATACATGTCTTTAGATTATTAGAGGCTGCAGAAACGTGAGCCACACGGATGTGTAATAATTTTGACTGCGTCTGATAAGCTTCTGCTGATCGAACTCGGCCTCCCTAATGTGGCTGTTGGCAAATAATTGATTTTCTAAGCTTTACGATTCAACCCAGGCACGCTATTACTCTTCATTCAAGTTTACATTTACACTAGTCGGATGGCTTATCTTCCGTTAAAACATCTACATCCACGTCTTCATCCTTAAAAACACCGTGGCGATACATACTTATAAATCAAAATTTTTGTGTTATTAGTGAAAATTAATTATTTTAATAAATAAAAATATATGTACAAGCATTGAAAAAAATGTCAAAATAGGTGCAGACGCTACGCAATGATTATTTGAAAATAAAATAAAATTTTAACGTCGTTTTTCAAGCTAGTTTGAATGATAATAGGGGTTTTAAAATATTTTTTGTTTTTTTCGATAAAAAATTTTGAATAAACGTTGTAATTATTATTATCGTTTTATGTTAGAAAATGTTAAGTTTCAAAGTTGTAATTTATGTTTTATCCTAAAATCGCTAGAACCTTCGTTTAACAGTGCTTACACTCATAATGATGATGATGATGATGATGATAATGATGATAGCAGGTTTCTTGAAGTGTGCTGCAGCTGTTGTCACTCTTCTTAAGCGTTAGCCATCAATAAAGTATCTCGTGCCACGTGACGAAATTGCCTTTTCCCCCAAATATTTATTCAACAGATGTGTATAGGGTCGGTTCTGCTTTTGACAGGACTCAACTTACCACTAAGCCATGCGTGCATCAGAGAGAGAGAGGGACTTTTTTTTTTCGTTTAATTACCGTCAAATAACCATCGCATCATTGACCATACGGGGATTATTGATCGCAGACGTTGTTTGGAAATATTGAAAGGTTTTAACGAGCATTTATTCAAAATAGTTTCGACGATTTTGTGGTGCATTTTTTGCTTTGTTATCTGATGCTTTATGTGAAGTAACTAATAGGTATAATTGAAAATTATTTTAACAGATAAGAGTTCACGTCTTTTTATTGGTCAATGCCAATTCATTAGTGGTTAACATTGAGCTAATAGACGTATTTCGACATCTAGACAATTCTGTCAGCTTAGTTGACCTTCTGGGTTATGGGAGTTAATTCACAGGCACGCAGCAATCCCCAATGAAGGATTGTAACTTGTCCTTTTCTGGATATACGCTAGTCGCATAGGTCGATGCTCGCCTTAGGGTACATTCTAGATGTGAGTTTACTCTGGTAACTTCTTCCCTCCGGGTTTCAAGTTGCTCAGCTATTTCTCTATTTGTTCTTTTCACGGATTCACACTCTTGAGGCATGTGATTCTCCCTGTTTGTTGATAACTTATTTAATATTTATAGTAAATACAGCTGGTTTTTGTTGTGAAAAGTTTTGGAATTGATAGAATTCAGGTGTGATTACTTTGTCAAGGTTTTATTGTTTACCATCGTACGCTATTTGATGTATTTTGACGTCCGGAACGCGCTACTGGTTAATACCTTCCACTCAAGCAAGATATTCCGGCTGAAATAACTTAAAAAACTGAAATCATCTAGATTATTAGAGGCCATTTATATCCCTGCTGTTGGAAAGTAATTTTTTTCCTTCAGTTTTTGGACGTCTAAATGTCACATAATATATAGTCTTTTTTTTTTCTTTTACTTTTTGGTTGTTTTTGCATGTTTTGAAGCAACAAGAGGTGTTTTTTTATATATTTTCTCTTTGGGTTTTTATCACTATTGATTATTGCTAAAAAGTCCGAAATAAGTGTGCTGCTTATGTGGGGTGTTTCAGTTTAAAATACTTATGGTTGAAATTTTTGTTACTAAGTAATATAGGTGAATTAAAATTTTAGTATTGAAAATCAAGTTTGTCATTTCTACAAAATTTTTTGAGCATCAATAACAATATTTTATGAAGATATACCTTAAGAGAAATTTTTTCTTGCTGTAATTTAGGGTCAAATGTAATTTTTAAGAATTTTATTTAGGAATAGTTGAATTAGTAATTACTTTAAACTTTGATTTATGTGGTTAATCCATTTTTTACAAAAAAAGTCGATTGGATAAAGGGAGATTAACGCAAAAAAAGTTTTCGTGATGTAAAAGTCTTCAGATACTACAGGGATTTTGCCATCGAATTCTACTTTCTACAGCATGTAGAAAGGTGTTTCAATCATTTCCAAGTATTTATCTTGATAATTAATAAATTGTCAAATTTCCACGCGGGTGGAACACCCCTAAAAAATAGAATATTAATTAAAATCAACTAAAAAAAAATCTGCCATTTTATTCGTCGTTCTGCAACGTGTAGACAGGTCTTCCTATCATGTCTAAGTATTTATCTAGAAAATTAATAAGTTATCGAAATTCCACGCCGGTAGAATAGCCCTAAAAACGACGTATGGCGTTGTAAAAATATTTTTATGTCGCTTTTTCAGCTATTTTGATTATTTCGCAGTCCTTTAGGGCTTTTTATCGGATGAGGCTCACCTGTACTTGGTGCTTGAGTGTCTGTAGAATATAGGAAAATAGAGCCTTAGTTAAAAAAAAGGCGACTGGGGGTGTAGACATATTTTAAAATCGTGTATCGGGAATTAATAAAAATCAAAAATAGAAAATCAATTAAAATTAATATAAAAAATATCTGCCATCGGATTTTACTTTCTACAGCATGTAGAAAGGTCTTTCAATCATTTCCAAGTATTTATCTTCATAATGAATAAACTGTCAAATTTCCACGCAGGTGGAACACCCCTAAAAAATAGAAAATCAATTAATATCAATATAAAAAATATCTGCCATGTTATTCGACTATCCACAGCGTGTGGATAGGTCCTCCAATCATTTTCTAAAAAATAGAAAATCAATTAATATCAATATAAAAAATATCTGCCATGTTATTCGACTATCCACAGCGTGTGGATAGGTCCTCCAATCATTTTCAAGTATTTATCGACAGGGATTTGCAATTTTATATTAAAACCATTTCTTTTTTCTTTTTTTTTTACATGATATATTGCTTAAATCATGTATATATTTGTGAGATAATTAAAGTTTTTTCTGTGTGACAATGGTATATGATTTTGGACGTTAAAAAACAATTATGCATTTAAATAAAAAATATATTATATATTTGTGAGATAATTAAAGTTTTTTCTGTGTGACAATGGTATATGATTTTGGACGTTAAAAAACAATTATGCATTTAAATAAAAAATATATAATGCATCAAAATGCAAATTTGTCGTACAGCGAGATTTCAAATATTATCCAGCGATATGTTCAAATTTATGAGAATAATTTTATGTACGGAATGAAGTTATACATATATAGTTATACGATGTGGCCAGGCGCGTGGTTTATTAGTTGAAATAAAATATTTTATTTCAAGTTTTTAGCCACCTGATAAACCACATCGCATATTCTTGTTAAGATAAAAGTTTTAAATTTCGCCTTGACGTTTTTTTCTTTTCGTTATCAAGTTTTTTTTTATTCTAGGATGTTTGTTGCAAACAGAGTGTGTATATAGTCCTCTGGCATTTTATGTCTCTGTGCAGATGCCATACCCGCGTATACCCGTTGCACCCAACACCTTTATGTGGATGTTTATATAGGTACATATGTATATACTGTGTGTAGCTTTACCCGACAGCATCGATCTGAAAATCCCAGTTGAGATTAAACTTGAGAAGTTTGCTCGAGATAAGAAGTTTCGTGAATCCCAATGGTCTTAACTGCTTGATCCTGGTGTCTCTGTGTGTCCATCAACGCCCACGGCGTTCCTCAATGTCTGGTACTAACACTATGTCCAGGGAATTGATCTCAAAGAGTCACCGCGAAAGTATTCCTTTATAGATGCTGTTCAAAAATTTACTTTCTATCGAACTTAAAAAAAAAAAAATATTTTTTTTTCACAAGAAGCATACCTATCCCTTGAATATTGCTGTTTTTGTGGTTTTTTTGGAGACAACTCGTTGAATATATAGAGATAATGAAAAATATTATAGTAGGCATTCTAAAAGTTAGCTGGAAAATAATGTCAAAATTTCGTGTCATAAATTTTCAATGAATAAACCGAATAAAGACTTGATTTTGATTGACATAAATTTTATCTCATTTTTTTTTTAGGGGATGAAATGATTGTGGTAATATATTTTCTATCGTAGAAAATGTCATAAAATCACTTTTCGCATCCTTTAAATAAAACATGACAATATTAATCAAAACTAAGTTTACTTAAAATTTATTGAGAAAAAAAAGTTGATTAAAAATCCATAAAATCAAATAAAAATGTGTAAGTATTCACATATATAATATATCATAAATAATACAGATTATTATTAGTCAAGAGAGTGCATTTTCTGCATGGCTATGATCTTCAGTCTCGAGGGAAAATGCTGAATATATTCTCGGGTTATGCAGAATTATACACCCACATATATTATATACACATATAGTCGAAGGCCATGGTTCATGGATATAAGCTTGGTGTGGCAGAGTTGCGGCCTCCATTGCACCTGCCACTGTCCGTTAGAGGATCTTCTGGTTGAAAGCAGTATACATTATCCGTATATATACACTTGTTTTTCTCTTGCAGCTAAATTTGCGTTCACAAGACCGTTGGAAATTTAAGATTAATCACACGCATTTGAGTTTGTAAGTAACAGAGATGACATGATAAATGTACACTGCGTGCATTTGACAGTATATTTCTCCAAAGAGGTTTATCAAAAATACCAACAACAATGCACACTATATACTCTTATATATTTTTCAACCAGTCAGATATATTCATTCTTGAGTTTACGTGTGATAAATCTTTCCAACGCGCGCGCGTGATGTATCCTCTTGAGAATAAAGTTTCTTTGCTGGCCCTCGCGGGAGTCTAAATCGACAAATCTACTTTGATCTATGTATCCCATGGTGAAATAGGCAAATTTTCAAACTTATGTTTTAATAAATGATATATAGGGGATGGTATAAACGCGCAGGAATATTATTGATAATTTAATATCACGTGTAAATTCATATCTGAGTGTATGTAGTTAGGTATATACATGTATATATATATGGTGAAATCTTTTTTCCTCTTGGGAATTATATTATGTCCGTTAGTAACTCGGGATAGAGGTAATCTCTGCCATGTTGCTATTCATGACACGCCAACAAGAATCGCACGACGGAACAAGAACATATAATATAGTCATAATTGGTGTTAGTGGTGTAATTAAATTGTAATTCTGACGTGGATGACCTTTTCTCTATGTATGTATATTTGCAGTATTATTTCGGATGATGGTTGGATATATGGTCCTTTACTTCTTTATACAGTGTATTATTATATTATATGTCAACAGTTAATGGACAGTCTGGTTGAATATTTTATAATAGACAGTCGTATGGATTTGATTGTGTAATATGCGATATAGAGATAAACAGTATTGGAAATTTCATATTTTTAATATTTTTATGAAAAAAAAAAAAAGATCGAAACAGGGATTACTATATTTTACTGTCAAGAAACCTCACAATTTTAATTTATTTTATTTTATTTTTAAAAATTGTAGTTTCGTTTCTTATCTAATCATTTTTCAACTCATAAAAACGATTAAAATTCAGTTTCACCCCACTCATAATAAATCGAGCCGACCAATAAAAATGTAATGTGAACTTCCACCGTGGAAAATAAAAACCAATAGGAGAACGACACCTTTTAACTTCTAAAAATGACAACTAACTGTACATGGAGTGCGTGTACACGGTGAGACTTTCCTATAAGTTTTCATAAGAATCAAGGTCAATAGTATAAAAACATAAACATCAACATTTTCTTCCTCTTTGAATCCTATACAAAAATTTATTAGCATCATTACCTCAACATAATCGATTAATATTCCAACATTTTGGAAATTCTTTATTGCTAAAGGTAACCGTACTATACTTTAAAATGCTTTTATCAATTATAATTTCAACCTAAAGTACCATGTTTATCCATAAAAATGAACAAAATCCTGCAAGATTTTTTTTCATTGCGTTCTAATTCCGCATTAACTATATATACATCACAAGCACTCTTGATGACTATTCACCTTCGGCACATTTTCACTCTAAACTCGAATACACATATAGTTGCGTGTACGTATCACTATAGCCAGAAAATATATAGGTAGGGATAGAGGCTACGTAGTAGACACAGGTGAGCGTTCCACATCAGTAATAACGCGAGTGCCTCTCAGCAATCATTGTTTCGTGCTATTTCGAACATATGTTTGAACTTTTATCGAGTAAGAAAGTTTGTGTCGTTGGTAAAACTATGTGTGGTGATTTACGTTCTTGTTATCCAACAAAATTAAGTGATTGTTTTAAAACAATATAAATTTAAACTTTTGTACTTATCACATTAGGTAGGTTTATATACAAAATGCTAACAATAAACGTTTACAAACTTATTATGTATACACATTTTGAGCCATCTCAACTTTGAGCAATAACCATTGTCATGGATATAACGTAATTGTACAGGTTTCTCGATTGTTTCTGTCTAAATGTCGGAAACTTTGATGCTTTTATTGAATTTTGACGAATGTTGAATTTATAATTTGTGTTGTTTTCAACATGATTGAGGATAATGTCATGGATTTTATATGATTAAATCTGTTTAAATTTAATTTTCATACATTATGGAGTTTCTAAAAGTTTAGATACCTTCCTGCTGCTGCTGCTGCTGATGTAATATATTATGGAATCATGATGATCTGCATCAGCAAGATGAAATGAATGCTTCAACTTTAGTTGTTGGAACTTTTCGACATTTCAGTAATTTCTCTGATCTACATACACTAGTTTCTTTGAGGTGATATATATGTATATGTTTGATGCAGTAGATAATATAGTGTCACATAGTGGGTTAGGTTGAGATTTAGGCCCCTACCAGCTTATTTTGCATCGTCTGCATTTGTGAAACTCAAACATTTCTCTAATTAACAATCTTAATCATCGTAATGCCTCTCGTTGCTTTGAGTTTTAATACACCTCAAGAGCACATCTTTAATTATCATTATTAATTTTACATTTTGTAATAGAAAAAAAGTAGTCTATTTTATTATTTTTTTTTTCTAGTGTTTATGCAAAATATTTTCATTTTTAAATAAGTTATCATAAATTGTGCTTGATAAAGCAGTAGAGTTTTATGATACTCACATGAAAAAAATTTTTTAAACTTATTTTATACAGAAAAACAATACTTGTAATATCTAGGTACATTATTTTAATATCACATTGATACGAATATTAAATTATGCAATTTATTCGTCTTTAAAAAAATACCAAACTCAAAAATTATTTAAAATATCATTTTTTTTTCTTAATTCTCGTGTAGTTTTTTAGAAAAATTAAACAAAATTTAGAAAAATAAATTAAATTTGACAAATTTAAAATAAAAACAAAAAAATTGGCAATGTTTTGAATTTATTGAGTCTCTTTTTTATGCAATTAAAAATAAAATGACGTAAAATGTAAATTTTATAAATGATTTTTTATCATGAGAATCAAGAAAATAGAAGAGATAAAAATTTTTTATCTCTTATATTATTTATCTAGAGATAGAAATTTTTTTTATCATGGGAGATAGAGTGTTATGAATAAAAGAAGCTTGAAAAGAGTATCATGTATGAATATTATCATATATGCTGTGTTGGATATGTGTAGAATGAAGAAAAAAAAAAAAACGACAAAAACATAAAGGAGAACGATTGCGCGTGGAAAACTGGCGTTGCAGTTTTGTGTCTGATAATGCCAAGTTGGTTTCTTTTTTTTTGTTTGTTCGGTGTCATCCGCTTGGCCGCCACACAACACCGCTGGGGATCATCTCTGGTTCCGGCGCGACTTCTCTCGTGGTATTTAAAATGTTCTGTGCATTTGAAATCCCTGGCAATCAACAATCTTTTCTGCCTTTTCGTCTTCCACTCACCGTGAAATGGCCCGCATCCTTCGCCCTATACACCGCGCGCGCGAGGCTCTACTCTGCTCTACTGCTGATGAGTGCAAAATCCTCAGGGTTTATTATCACTCACTCCTCGTCTCGGAAAAAACGCACGCGTTTGCTCTATAAAAAGTAGCTTTTAAACTCGATGGGAAATGCCATTTTAAAAGCCATTCTACATTGTAAACAAAAAAAAAAAATTAATAACCTATCGCAAATACATATTTGCGTAATTAAAAGGATTTTGTAATTGTTCAAGTCCCAATAAATTACAATATATTATTTTTCTTTTAGTCAAATGAGATAATGAGGCCATATAAAATCGCATTCGATTATCCTTGTGCCAATGATCTTGATAGTGAGGTTTGACATCACGTGTCTGATATAACCGGTGTATGTGTGTTATTCTACAATCTATCGATTTTAACTTCTTATCTATCTTGTAGACTGCATTTTCAGTTAATTACATACTGCACATCGTATCACCCGGAACACATCTGTGCAGACGTGTGTACCAAGACTATATTGACTGCATTCTATCTATTTCATATCTTGCATTCGATTCACTATGTGTGCCTTAGCCTCAGGAGGTGTTGGGTTGGTTGTCAAGGTGCCTTAGTCAAGGAATTCCCACGCGATCTTTTTGCATTACGCAATGCGCAGATAAGAGATATCGTTCCAGACATTATCTTGATTAAATGTTAAGTTTTCTCTATATAATGACTTTTAAAAATATTGTATGTCTATAGGTATATTTATTTGTAAGAAATTGACAAAATATACTGCAATAATCAGTTTTTACTATTTTATAAAGAAGAAAATTGTTTTCTTAAATTTATCAAGGGGTGGTCTTAAATATTTATGCATTAAGTAGTTGTCGAATAAAAAAAATTTAGAAAAATAGGTTTAATGAAATTCTAAAGCGTGATTTAATATAATTGACAAGTGGACAAGAGCAAGTTATAAAGTGATTTTGAATTTCAGCTCAACAGTACTTGACAAGAGTTGGCGGCGAGATCAGTGTGGACTACGGTGGTTGGTGTGAAACTTTGGAGCGTCGACCTTTGAAGGCTATCAAAGCGACATCTGACACAAGAGTTGAGGACAAGGGTGTCGTTGGGCGATTCATAATAGTCGATCACAATGGATTGTGTATTTTTTAAGGTGAGTCTGCAAATATTTTCCTTGAAATATACTTTTTTTTTTGTATTATTCAAACGTTTCTGCGGATGCGATCTGACTGATGGAGAATAAGAAAAAAAATACAAGGTAGCTGGAAAATATTGATTTACTGCCGTGTTTTTCTTGGACACATGTATATATATACTGTACGTGTGTGTGTGCGCGCAATGTGGCCTCGAATTTTATCCTGCGAGAGTGAAATTTTACACTCAGCCTTTACTACTTGTGTGTGTCCGGCACAGTTTTAAAAATTCCTACATTTTTTCTTTATCGAAGGTTTAAACGTTTTATTTTTAATCACCAGTTGCTAAGAATTCTAATCCTCGACCTTTGTGTCAAGTTTTACCCTTATACATATACTTACCTCGTAATAATCGATGATGACAGCAAATCATAATTTACTTCCTATTATTTTCCAATTTATTATTCATCTGGAAAATAATAGCGATTATTTATAAACAACAGGAAAAATAATTTATAAAAAATCTGTGCAATTAAAAGTTTTTTTGCGGAAATATTTTTTTTCTTAACGTACAATTTAATAGTTGGTATATTGCAAAATTTGTGAAATTTTTTAAAGTTATATTCTAATGCGTATAAATTTATTATTTTATATGGATAAAGTATAAAAATATGGATTGAATTTAAAATTCCGATTTTTATTTTTATATCTTTTTGATTTTTATTCATGCAAACAAACTAAGGAAAACATTTCATGAGGTATATTCTATTCTGCCAAATGATTTTAATGTTATTTCTTTATATTTAAAATTTTTTCAACTGTTTACGCTTCATTGATAAATTATTTAAAATAATTTATATCATAGTCATTAGTTATGGATATACTTATTTCAAAATAATTGAGATCATTTTGGCATTGAAAAAATAAATATTAACAATTTTAGATAGGACTACAAAATGGGTTATATTTTTTTTTATTTTACTAGCGCACATTGTTTCAATTATATATTTTCCATGTTCACGAATATGGACATGAAAAAAAATTTTTTTCGAATAGAAAAGTAAAGTTATTGTTTTTTTTTTTTTTTTCATTTGTAATGTGATGTTACATATTTTGTTTCATCTTCTGCAACACTGACGGTACATATTTTACTCTGTCGAGTTGATTTATGCAATCATCTTATCAAAAGTTCATTATCACAAAATTCCGATTTCTATTAAGGCAATTTCATCATAAATCCCAATCAACCAGAACAAAATTTACAATTTCTATCATGGAATTATCCTAAATTATTCTTTGTTATTTCAAGTTAATTTGAAATTAAATATCGAAAAGTATAAAATTGTAATTGATCTATAATTTAACGATGAAGCTTTAGAAATTTTCACGAATTTTAAATATATATCATAATTTTATTTTTGTTAAACTGAATTATTTTATCAAACTCGTGAATTAATTTTCAATATTACTAAAAACCAATTAATATTATTTGATCTTTTTGTGACCTCGTGGTGACGTTCTATCTAACTAAAATTAAACAGCTTGTCAGATTTATGTCATTCGTATTTCAGATTATTGGATAATTAGTAAAACTAATTAAACTTTCATCAAACAATTTTTTTTTTCGCTCTTTCCAAAGCGATTATTCAACAAAACTTGATTGACATCATCGAAATTTCACAAGAAAATCCACAATAATTATTGTTCAACTGCTAGACGCGTCGCATATCATACTTATTGCTTTTTGGATATTCATCATTCACGGCAAATCAAGACAATCATCATAAGAATGAGCTTAACAATTAAGTAGTCAATTGTTATTAGAAAAGTTTTTATATATCGTGTTTTTAATGTCAAATGGGCGAATGTTTTAATGTCTTAAATCTAACTACTGGATAAGTTTTAAGACGTTTTTAAAATTTTTTTTTCGCTTATGTACAGAGTTATCGAAAGATTAACGAGAAAAAAGAAAATTATACGCTCTTTTGGCATTATTAGTAACGCGATACAGTTGAAGGATAGTTAATGATATTGCGATAGCTTAAAAACCCTTGTCTATTGATCCCGTGACAGCATCACCTACGATGGCCGATTCACACGGCTTCAAGCCAATAAACCAGCTGTGGAGTGCGGCCGATCTGGATTCCGAGTGTCTTTACGAGGAAATATCTGGTCTGACTTCATCAGTGGAGCCAGAACGACGTAGTGTGGGCTCAGGAACGAGTGATCGTGTGCGAACAAAACGAAAAATCAGCCACGAGGATACAACACTGAAGCGTACTGGCAGCACCGGTCGGCGTGCCTTTGATGAAAAAACGCCACAGATTCGACAGCATCAACAGCAACAACCAGTTGTAGCAGCGCATCACCCACTCGATAGCAGAGTGGAGGAGCAGCATGTCACACAGGGATTTTACGGGGAGTTACTACCAGGCGCCCCATTCCACGCTTCCGCCTCCTTCAAGCTGACGAGGGGGCGAACTGCTGCCCATTATCATCACTATCCTCACTACAGCAGCAGTGTAAGGCGTCCTGGAGCAAGGCCCGCGCCGCGACATTACTTTCCACGCGGTGCATTCAGTGATGAGACGCAGGAAGAAATACAGGAGGACGATGAAGCTACTCTTAGGGAGTTGCTCGTAAGGTACGCCCTCCTCCCAAACTGCGTCTCACCTTATTCTATACTTTTTATATACCCTTTTTTATATACTCTTCATTTTATAACCTCGTGCGCGCAATCTGCACATCAAAAAAAAAAAAAAAAACTCACGTCCAATCAACTTTTTCATCTCTTTGACATTTCTATCAATTGCCAGAATACAAGTTGTACTGAATTTTTGAAGGGGTATGGAGCATATAAGTCAATGACTGTCAAATGCACATTCAAAATTTTTTAATTTAAATTTTTTTCAGCTTCAAGTTGAACTATAATTTTTTAAGATAATTCGGTCTGTTAATTTTATTAAGTTCAAATGATTAAAATTTTCGTGATATTTTTGGTTTTTTTTTTTCTGATAAGTCTGTACTCAACTTATTAACTTATCAAAAAAAAATTGATTATAATTATATATTATTGTTATATAAAAGTTTTTACCATTGTAGTGTGTATAAAGTCCGTTGAAAATGATGATTAAATTTCATCAATCAAACAAGCCATTCGACGATATTTGTTTCGATTTAATGCAGTTCTCATGTTTCTACGAGAGTTCATTATTTATAACGAGATGACTCTCTTGTAATCTTGTATTGGCATTGATATAGATATCATACAGAGAGAGAAAAGTTGAAAAGCCAATATCTATCAATATAAACACATCAGAAATAGGATTATATCAAAATGATATAAAAATTTTCTAATGCTTTTATGTTTTCATTCTGACGAATTTTCACTTAAAAATAATACTATATAGATTATGGTATGTTTATCGAGATTATATATAGAGTTTTAGGTATATATATCAATATACAATATATATATAAATATCTAATACTATTTTGAGTAGCATTTTGAAGTGTATGATAGACATACAATGTACATTATATATATTTTCAAGAGTTCTACTTCATATACAGTGGCATATCCATTTATCATTACATAAAGTATACTTACACGCTTTAAAAATACTTCATTATTGTACATATGAGGACACAAATCAACTCTCTGATTCATAACTGGCATATATATCGCGTCACTATTGTTGAAAAAAAAAAAAATAGAAAACGGAATTTTCGCAAATTTTTTGGCTTTTTTTGTTGATAACTTGCTAAGTAAGTGAGATAGCGCAAAATATTATGAAAGTCGAATGATAGGAAATTGTATTTTCTAAAAAAAATGTTGAATAAATTTTTTTAATATCTCGCTTCATTTTTGAGATATTTTGAAAAACAAAATATCAAACATTTTTTCTGCAAAATTTTATGTAAAATCAATTAAGTCTAGTAATATTTTTCTATATTTTACATATTGAACGAGTTATCGCCAAAAAAAAACTAAAAAATATCACGAAAACTGCTATATGTTCAAGTGATCCCCTCAACTTCATATCTAAAAATTCATTGTGTAGCTAATAAATTTAATATTAAAAATATTACTGTCATTAGTAACGCGATATATCAGCTGTTACATACTTACATGTTATACATTGTGTGTCTACTTTTGAATTCTTTGGCTGCGACGCTCGCAGGCTTACCACTGGTTGCTCATTCACTATTATCGTTCATGTTTCTCATGGCCGATCGTACGAAGGAGCTAAATCAACTGACAGTTTTATACACACACAAATGTTTTAACAGAACGGAAAAAACAAGATAGAAAATGAGAATTAAAATCTTTCTGTCTCGTTCGTACGTTCGTCCAGCATCACTCATGAGGTCACGCTGATTTTTGTCTATTGTTTTTGCCAATGTACACCATCGATCGCGTGCGCATCATGTGATATTGGACCCCGCATTTGAATTGCAAGCTCGCTGGGTGACAACTATAGGCAGGGGTGAGTAAGCTGGCGGCGCGTCGCATGACAAGAGTTTAATTGCAGTAACGAGACGAGGGCGATATATTAATAATATTAATTGAAAAAAAAAAATAAATAAATAAATAAATATTAAAAAATGGCCCTCGGCTGGTTATTGCTAGCGATCGACGCCATCAAGCATTTCTTACTGAACCACGACTGTGTTTCCCAAACTAGGTAAAGATTACAGTGACTATAAGAGGTGCAGGAACGCGACCACTGTCTGCCTTTGTGAGATTGGACCATTCTCGGACACTCACCGAGGTTATACGACATTTCAATATCAAATTCAATCGTCCATCGTGCATTGCGCGCGTGCTAACTAGCCCATGCAGTACGTGTGTATATTGTGAACGACAATTCGGATAAATATACCAAATACTGAGAGAAAAAAAGAGAGAAAGAGAGTGAGTCTGAAGAGGAAATAAGAGGTTTGAGGAGGCGGTAGAGGCTACTGTAGTTTCGGAACACAGCCATGGTCTCCCTATCTCCCAGGTACATAACGACATCGTCACTGATCTCTCTTATATTATACTTCTTTTTATTTTTTATCTGATGCTATATTTCTTTTACAATTCCGAGTATCATATTTATCATCTCATCATCAGCTTCATTTCAGACGTCATTTCATATGTCATGTCTCGCAATCAGAGCCACTTTTTTTTTCGTTTTATTTTTTTTATTTTTTATTTATTTAGTGAATATACCCTACTTGACACATGTATCATTCATATTTTTCTCTTCGAATTCATTGCTGTGCACACTATATACTTATGTTTTGATATAATTGAACTTGAATCTTTTCGTATAGGACTCTGATTTTATTCAACTATCGTCTACTCCGTCAGTTAGGCCAATGTGCACTTCCTGCATCGTGTTTCTCACAATATATTGTGTCACTAGTGCCAAAATATATACTATGTATTTATAAGATGAGTTTAAAAATGTTTGGTTGAGATAAAAATTTTTTTTATTTTTGTAAAAATTTTTAAGGGCATACCCCTTGGAAATCTCGTATTTTTTGTTATTTTTTTCGTTTTTTGATGATAACTCGATAACTAAGCGAGATATCGAATTATTTTATTAGACTTTAAGTATTGAGGATCTCATTTCCTACAAAAAATGTTGAATAAATTTTTTTAGATCTCCTTTAGTTTGTGAGATATAAGCGGTTTTACAAAATTTCTATTTTTCAAAATATCTCAAAAACTAAGCAAAATATGAAAAAATTTTATTCTATATTTTTTGTAGGAAATTGGAATCCTTGATTTTTAACTCTTATGATATTTTTCGTTATTTTGTTTATTTAACGAGTTATCAACAAAAAACGAGAAAAATTGCGAAAATAGCCAGATTCACAAGGTAATAATCCCTTTGAAAATTTTACGGAAAAAAAATTTTTTTTTTTTGTCGATCAAACATCAAAACAATCATTGTTTAAACATTTTCTGTCAATTTTTCACGAAATTTCGTATTTTAAACCAATGATTTTGACACAAAAAAAAAAATCCTGTAACCGTTTTTGGCATTAATGATGCGATATAAATGCATTAATAGGCATCAAAAAATCACACTTTTTTAAAAAGATGCAGCAAGATAAAAAAAAATTTTTCTTTTCATTGCTCCAAATATTGAATATTTGAGAAGAATTTGTATTTCTTAAAAATTTTTATCTCATATTCTTTTTTAAAAATTATTTTATTAGTTAAGCATGATGTAAGAGTGTTATTCGTCAATCATCATAAAAACTCTTAATGTAATACGTAATCTACGCGGATAAAGATATAAAATTTCATCATTAATCAAACATAAGCAAAAAACAAACAAAAAAAAAAAAGTCCAATCGAGACTAATCTTTAAACTTGTAAAACAATGAAATATTTTCATTATTTTATGTTAAAAAAAAAAAAAAAATGAAAATAACTTTGGACTAGTGCACAGCAAGCTATATAGTTTATCATCATCGAAACACAATTAAAAAAAAAAGAAATAACATTCACCCACACAAAAAAAAAACCGAAAGATTAGAGACACGCTTTATTAGTCGCATCTGTATACGTTTTTGTCTGTGTTGTATCTTACATGATATATATACAATATATAATGGATATGTGATCGTGAAAGATTTCGTTGCTGCCGAGCTGAGTGCACTTTGCTGAATTAAAAAAGAAAAAAAGAAAGAAAAATAAATAATAAAAAAAGAAAATAGAAGAAAAGAAAATACACAAGGACAAAGAGAACGAGAAAGAAAAAAAAAACTAAAGCAAGCAAGAATGAACGAGCGAAAAAATAAGCCCTAACTATAACACGCCGTGTGGAATAGTGCCTGATATATATATATATATATATATGCAAAAGGCTCGGCAGTTTCGCGGTGTGGAGGTAGTTGGACAGCTCGTTTACATATTTAGGGACTAGCTTGTAGCTGGTGTCTTGATTGTTTTAATTGGCGGATCTTGAAACACGTGAAAATAATCTGCAAAGATTGAGACATTCATTGGCGCAAATGTGTATGTCGCAGTCTGCAGAAACAGGTCAGCGTGATGAGTATGAACTTGAGTGCCAAGCTGGATGAGCTGCAGCAGCGGGGTGACCGCCAGCTCGAGACCACTGTAGCTCTCTGTGAGATTCGTACGCAACTGCAGGAACTCACTAGGAGCGTGGAGTCGTGTCAGAGTGAAGTCAGCGAGGTGAAACGAGACATGGTTGCCATAAAGGTACGATCCTGTCAATGCAAAATCACTTTGTCTATTTCTACACACCATGTACACACAGCCCAAAATCTGGGCGCTGCCTTATTCCAAAGTAAAATTATTCCTACGCTTGGTAAAAAAAAGGGTGTTGTTCTTGTCACATGCGTCATGCAGCACGAGTTGGACACGGTGCAGCAAGTCAAGGAGGAGATTGAAGAATTGCGAGAGTATGTCGACCGACTGGAGGAGCAATCACATCGAAGAAAGCTTCGACTCCTCGAGCAGGTTCGAAAACAAAAAAAAAAAAAAACCAAACAAATATCCACAATTTTTATTTTCATGTTTTATTTTATTTTAAGTGTTATTGAAGTATATACCTGAATAAAGTTGATTTTTTATTATTGATTTTGTTTTTTATTTTATTTGATTTATTTTATGTTGGCAATTGAGAGTATATTATAGTCCACAAAGGAGTCGAGTAAAATGATGATTGATTTTTTTTCCAGGGGCTGACATTCTTCTTAGCATACGCGATATTTGCCGCGGTGCTTGGTATGTTGCAGTTTGGATACAATACTGGCGTCATAAATGCACCTCAAGGGGTAAGCTCTCAAGATTTTTATGTACATCGATTTTTTTCTTTTCTTCGTTTTTTTTTTTTTTTTTCATTTACACAGCAGTGCAAAAATACAAAGCAATATTTTATATGTTTTTTAGAATATTGCAAATTTTATGAAAGACGTCTATAAGGACAGATATGGCGAAGACATGACGGAAAGATCGGTGCAGAGGTTGTATTCAGTGGCTGTGAGCATATTTGCAATTGGAGGAATGCTTGGTGGATTTAGCGGAGGTATTATAGCCAACAGATTTGGCAGGTAAACAAATTTTTTTTACGAGTATCTAAATCTATAATTATATTATGAATAATGTAATGCAAATTAATTATTTAGCTATTAAAGGTATATAGTTTTTAAGCATTTGATGATGATTTTTTATGTATGATAAACTAAATTGATTTATCATCGTGTGATGTCTCTCAGAAAAGGGGGCTTACTGCTAAACAACGTGCTGGGAATCGTGGGGGCATGCCTGATGGGTTTTACGAAAGTAGCCCACTCGTATGAAATGCTGTTTTTGGGTCGATTCATCATTGGCATCAATTGCGGATTAAACACATCATTGGTTCCCATGTACATATCGGAGATAGCGCCATTGAATCTGAGGGGCGGCCTGGGCACGGTGAACCAGCTCGCTGTTACGGTGGGCCTCCTGATCTCCCAGGTGCTGGGCATTGAGCAGATATTCGGTACAAACGAGCAGTGGCCCATTTTACTGGGTCTGGCCATTGTTCCGGCCATTGCGCAGCTTGTCCTTCTACCAATTTGTCCGGAATCCCCGAGGTAAAGCTGTATTTCTTTTTTTTTTTTTTTTTTTTTTTTT